>PVIH01001836.1:0-63967 GCA_004025045.1 Sigmodon hispidus
TCCCTTTTAATTGCTTTTAGCTTAAAGTCTACTTTGTTAGATATTAGGATTGCAACCCCCGCTTGTTTCTTAGGACCATTTGACTGGAAAATCTTTTCCCAACCCTTTATTCTAAGCCTGTGTCTGTCCTTGTGGTTGAGGTGTGTTTCTTGTAGGCAACAGAAGGATGGCTTCTGTTGTTGTATCCATCTTGTTAGTGTGTGACGTTTTATAGGAGAGTTGAGTCCATTGATATTAAGGGAAATTAGTGACCATTGATTCATATTTCCTGCCAATTGTTTGTATTTCCTTTCTCTGGAGTATTCTTCTGTGGAATTATTGATTGTTTGTGATTTCGTGGTGTATCTGGGGTCCCTAGATTGGAGTTTTCCCTCTAATACACTCTGTAGTGCTGGATTGGTAGATAGATATTCTTTTAGTCTGACTTTGTCATGAAATATCTTGTTTACTCCATCTATGGTGACTGATAATTTTGCAGGGTATAGTATTCTTGTTTGGCAGCCATGCTCTTTTAGTGTGTGTATAACTTCTCACCAAGCCCTTCTAGCTTTCATCGTTTCCATTGAATAGTCAGGCATTATTCTGTTGGGTCTGCCTTTATATGAAAGGTGTCCCTTTTCTTTTGCAGCTCTTAAAATTTTTTTCTTTGTTTTATATGTTTTGTGGCTTGATTATAATATGGTGCACTGACTTTTTGGGGGGGTCATATCTATTTGGTGTTCTGTAAGCTTCTTTTATCTTTATAGGCATTTCCTTCTTCAGGTTAGGGAAGTTTTCTTCTATGATTTTATTGAAAACATCTGTTCCTTTGAGCTGGTATTCTTCTCCTTCTTCTATTCCTATTATTCTCAAATTATGTCTTTTCATGGTGTCCCAAATTTCTTGAACATTTTGAGTTATGGCTTTTTTAGTTTTACTATTTTCTTTGACTGATATGTCTATTTGAGCTACTGAATCTTCCACTTCAGAGATTCTATCTTCCATCTCTTTAACTCTGTTTGTTATGCTTGTATCTGTGGTTCCAGCTTTTTTCTTCATGTTTTCTATTTCCATCTTTGCCTCATTTTATGCCTTTTTTTATTGCTTCTGTGTCAGCTTTTAGTTCCTGGCATGTTTCTTTCATAGATGTGTTCATCTCTTCCAATTTTTTGTTTGTATTTTCTTCTATTTCTTTAAGGCTACTTTTCATATCTTCTTTGAGAGCTTCGATGATCATCAAAAAGGAATTTTTGGTGTTGCTTCCTTCTGCTTCCTCTTCATTGCTCAGTTCAGGTCTTGTATTTGTAGGATCTCCACTTTCTTCTGGAGTTACCTTGTTCTTCTTTATATTATTATGTAAGTTTTTGCACTGGCATCTGCCCATGGCTTTAGTGGTTCACAATTAGGTGGCTCCTGGTCAGTTGTGGCACTCGGGCTTGTGTGCGTCCTGTGACCTCTGAGGAAAAGATCTCCTCAATTGCTACTTCTGCACTGTGCAGGGGACTGAATTTCAAGTCTTCAATCTTTCTCTGTTTGACCAATTTGAGGCAGGGTGGCGGCTGTGCAAACTCCCTCAGCAGCAGCTGGGGGGGCTGTCACAGGCAGAGTTTATCTCCGCCTGCTCCAGGGTGCTCTGGGACGCGCTCTGCAGACAGCACTCGGTCCCGGAACCAGAACCAGAACCGATGGGAGCTCAAGTCTCCTCTCCCTGGCAGGGATACAGGCGCTGGGGCCTGCTGACCCTTCCTCACCTCTGTGAGGGGTCTGAGTCTGTCCTACAGTGTCCCCAGTCCTTATCTGATCACTCAGTTGGAGGTGGGTAGCTGTGTGAATTCCCTCAGCAGCAGCTTGGGTGACCGTGACAGAGTTTATTTCTGCCTGCTCCAGAGAGCTCTGGGACATGCTCTGCAGACAGCACCCGGTCCCAGAACTCAAGATTATGTTTCTTTAATCCCTTTATTTTAAGCATTAATCACATTGCATGGGTTCAAAAGTGATATTTGGTGAATATCTGATAAATTTTTGCAGAACAAAAGCATGACTCTCAAACCCTGAGCTCCCACAGACCTATATCTAATTATTAACTAGATGTTTTCACTTGGCTTTACGTCCAGTGGGATACTTATTCTTGAATTCAAGAATAAGTATTCAATGAAATAAACTTCCTCTCTCCTTCTGTGTTCCTTTTCCAGTGACTCAACTGGCCAATTAATTCTCTGGAACATTCATCTGAAGGGTTACTTTTATTGCTTCCTTTTTTTTTTTGGCTGCCTGTATTGAGTCAGTTCTCATAAACTATGAATTCTTCCTTGTTTGGGTTTGTTGGATTTGCGACCCTTTCCATGATCAGGATCCTGTTCCAGAGTGATATGTCTTCATTCCTCGCCTGAGTTCTCTATCTGGATGGTTTTGTCAGTCTGTAGTTCTTCTCACCTAACAAATCAATCTTTGCCTTTAACTACATATTTCCTCCAACAATCAAAGTGTGTGCACACATTTGGTTGGGTAGAGTGCTTGCAGACGCCAGAAGAGGGCACTGAATTTCTGGCTGTTGTGAGTCACCATGTGGGTGTTGGGAACCAGTTTGGGTCCTTTGAAATAGTAGGGCACTGGAGGTTGTTCTTTCACATCTACGTGCTTATCTTTATACATACCTGCATGAACTCACACATGGGCATATGTACACACACACACACACAAATCACACAACATAAAGATACCCATGCTAAACCAATGATTTGTCTTGATAGTTGTGAATTATTATGGAAGGCTGACATATGTTTTAGCTATTCACCAAAAGAGGTAAACTTTCTGAGCAGGACCATTTTCTACTGTGTTTCTTAAGAGCTCCTGGATTTCCTGATTGGAGCTAGAGTATCTATAGGTGATGCTCAAGCTTCTCACAGCAAGTGTAACTCCACATCCCCTTTAGGCTACTGTTGGGAATGGCCCCAAGCAGTGGTCCTGGGGCTGAGGATGCTCCACTGATCACCAGAGAAACTAGAGTATTAAAGTCTACTTTAATATTGTATCTGAGCTGGGAAATCCTAGATACAGGTTCCAGGCAAGAGCAGTGAGTTGCTCTATTATAAAGCAAATGTCCCTCCAAATGCAGATTTTTTTCCTTGGGTTAAAATTCTCATGTTTTCTTAGCACTAGAGTACACATATCCCTATTATTATTATTATTTTTAAATCTCTAGATCCAAGTTCTGAAAACCAGAAAAATTCATATGCTAAGGGGTGGTACACAGAGCTTAAACACGGATAAGCAGATAGAAGTGTGGTCCACTGAATGATGCAGAGGCTGACAGTGGCTATTTTAATGGGGGAAAGAAAGCACGTTTTTTATGCCTTCATACTTCTGAAATGTTATTTGCAAGCTCAGAACCTTCCTTCATCATGGGGGCTTGGACACTGTTAATTTGTTTCAAGCAATTTCTGTTACCCATGAAATCCTGCTATTACATAACAGCTGCACTTTGGTCATCTATTTACATAGTTACTTCATGAAATTATGGGGACTATAACTTTTAGGCTTTATAGACTTTCCTCATTTCTGTTTTATGCAAAGAAAACCCAAACAAATTATTCCCATATTTTCCTTTGTAAGGAAGGTCCTGTCTGAGCAGGACTATGGCCGCCTCTGTAGTTTTGGTTTTCTCCTTAACTGGAGTAGAGAAGTGGTTCTTTTTTTCTCCTTGAATGTGCATATTCCTGACGGAGCTTAAAAACTTCCATAAATCAATAAAGTAATTGCTACATAATGACCTATTGTTAGTGTTCGTGCCCAGAATGATGTCACAAGGGGGTAATGGAGCTACTGAATCAAAAAAAATGGCAGCTGTTTCCAATTTATTTGAGAGTCAGTTGGACAGAAAATTAAATAAACACATAGACAAGAGTACAAGAGCAAGCCCTTGTATTATTCTTATGATAGTTTTAATTCAATTGCAGAAGTCAGCAGGCAGCTGATACCGTGGCCCAAAGTTTCATTAATTGCCTGTCT
Source organism: Sigmodon hispidus (assembly GCA_004025045.1). NCBI lineage: Eukaryota > Metazoa > Chordata > Mammalia > Rodentia > Cricetidae > Sigmodon > Sigmodon hispidus. The sequence continues at coordinate 3,988 of PVIH01001836.1, forward strand.
CTCGTGTCAGCGAGACGGCACATGCTCACTCCATCCTTCTTGGCTTCTGTTGTTTGAAATTTAAAGCCTGGATCAAACTTTTCTTTTTTGAGTGTGTATTTGTTAGTACAACCCTTCCGATCTCAAAAATGCATATTTGGAAGCGATCATTTGATCTGTGTTGTGTGTGTGTGTGTGTGTGTGTGTGTGTGTGTGTGTGTGTATGTAAATGTGTGTGTCTTTTTTCCTCCCTTAGGGATGCCAACCTAGAATTTTTAAAACAGTCTCTCTCTCCTCCTTGGGGAAGGCCTGGAGACTTGTGTTTGTTGTTGAGCCTGAAGAGCGGAGCAGTCACCGGGTTTGCAGGGCCCCTCCACTGTGACTGGACCCTTTGATGTGATCTTTTGAAGTTCCTGCCTGGGGGCTGCTGGTGAGGATTATCAAAAGTAGCCTTAACAGCCCAGGTTGGAGCTGGGAGTTCTGCACCACCCATGCCAGGCTTCTCATTCCATTCAGCAGGTTTGGGAGGTGGGGAGTGGATCTCCACAGAGGAGGTTGCCAAGGCTCTCCACCCAGCTGCCTGTGTGGGCTCTTCTCTCCACAATGTCCTTTTGGCAGGACTCTATCCTCCAATAATTGAAAAAATTGCCATTTTGTGTAGTAACCACCATTATTATTATTATTATTATTATTATTATTATTATTATTATTATTATTTTCTTTTCTTAAACCATGGGATTTAATTGCCTCAAGAGAAATATTTTAATGCTGTACCCTAAGGGGACTTTAGTTCTCACCTAAGAACTATAAAGGTCATTTTTTTGAAAAGAATCTTTTAACTCCGGAGGATCTTTGAAATGTACACAATGCCTCTTTGTTTCAGAGGTGAGAAAAGCCAACATCTGGTGTCTCAAAAATTCTTACTATAAACTGATTTTGGGGGGGACGGTGATGAACTCAAGGAAGGAATTTACTAAAAAGACACCCTGAGGAGAGGCTTTGTAACAGAGATAAGGAAATCACTGAGGCTGCAGAAGCAGAAAAGGATGAAAGACAGAGCTGGATGGGAATGGGGACAGGGGTATAACAGAGGACAATAAATAAGGGCATGCAGGGTGGTGAGCTCTGTGAACAGCAGTGGAATCTGCCTTATCATTTCAGAGAAGCCCCAGCATTGACTGTAGGGGTTGATGGTTGGTTCAGTGGGTCAAACACATCTTTATAAGCAACTGTTTAATGAAGCGAACCCAGTAATTTGAGGACTGCCTTCAGACCTGCCAATACTAAGAGGAAAATAGAATACAGCAGAAGGAGCAAAGGAGCTCAGGGCCAACATGTGCTTCCAAGTGAGCTTTCCATCTTAGAGAGGAGGCCACTGGGACTGAGGAGGAGTAGGAAGCTGGAAGGTTGGGTGGGGTGGGAAAGAGCAGAACATACAGGGACGTGCCGGCCACTTAAAGGTGTCAGATTTACTGTAATTGCAGTAATGGTCCCAGGAATAACTAGTGTGACACATGGTGATGCTGATGTTTGGAGGTTGGCAGAACCTAGTGGTGAGTTGGGCAAGTAACCACACCCTAAGTGAACCCCCACGCCTCAACTAAAGTGCAAATGATTATGCATTATGAGACCTCTGGGGATGCCCATGAACACCCAGAATCACAGACAAGAAATCACAGAACTCCCAGAAATCACAGACCACGTGCAAAGATCTGCACTGAAAAATTTTCAAAGTTTTGGAGATGCTTATGAGAAGTTCTTGGTGGTTGGTGGTCTCCTCTCGCGTACATTGTTGTTTTGTGGTTCCAAAGTCATATACTTAACAGCAAATTTTATGCCTTGAAATACACATTAATACTTATTCTTTTTTAAAGAAAATTAATAACTTTTACCAGCACCAATTATCCATGATTTTGAAAGTAGTTTTGTGCATTTTTTTAAAAAGGTCTTTTTTGAAAGGATACAGCAAGTGAAAATTTATAGGTAAGCCACAACTTAAGAACATATTGAATTGAGGTTTGAAGTCTTAATCTTCTTATTTTATTAAAATGACATGCAGAGTACCTCTGCAACTAAAGAATAAGTGATATATTTAAGCAAGTAAAAAAAAAATACCCAAATCAAACCAACAACAAAACACACACATACACACACACACACAAACCCCATACCAAACCAACCAACCAACCAAACAATCCCAACCAAACAACAAACAAACAAAATCAAAAAGGCAGGTCATGTCATTTCTACAGAGATAATTCTGGCAAACCAGTCAGATTTAACAGCAACTTGTAACTGGTATACAACAAGCAGATGCAGAACTGATCCCTGGGAGCCTTTTTCTTTTGTCTTTTCCATGAATAGCACAGTGTTAGGAGCAAGGACATTCCCATGGGTTTTGACCAGGGGGAGAAAGCCTATCTAGCCAGTTAAAGGAAAGTCCTTCTCTTCATGTTCAGCTCAGAAGATTGAAGACCCCACAGTCGGGGGGAGGGGCTTCTGCTGTGAAGAATTGAACAAGATGCAGTGTGGCTGCTTGCTATCTGCTGAGGCCATAACAAGGCTTTGGGTTCCCTAAACTAGAGTTACAAATGGTTATAAAGAACCATGTGGGTACTGGGAATGAAACTCAGGTCTCCTGGAAGAGTAGCCTGTGCTCTTAACTGCTGAGATATCTCTACGGCCTATCTACTTCTTTGACATTTATTTGAGAAATATATATATATGTATATATATGTATATATATGTATATATATAATATTATCATATATTATCATTTATATTCTTCACACACACACACACACACACACACACACAACACATTTTGATCAAATCCACCATTACCTCCCCTCTGAGGACTGACTCCCCATGCTAATTCCTTCACTATTTATCTCCCACAACTTTGCATGTCCAACTCCCTATGCTCTTCATGCTGTTATTTGTGCATGGATATAGAATGAGCCTAGCTGACCCACTCCTCCCCCAGCAGCCATCAGTTGCTAATAGCTCCTCAGCTAGGACTAGAGCTTCAACAGACCTTCTCCACTCATGCTGGCCCGATCTTGTCCAGGTCTTTGCATGTAGCCACTGCCTAAGTGAGTTCATATGTGTAGTGGCACTGTCAGGTTCATTAGATACTATGTCACTGCTGATGTCCTTTACCTCTGGCTTTCAAATCTTTTCCATTATAGTCATCACATAGACAACTTCTGCTTGATTTAGTAATTTTGTTACCCTAATTTGCAACAGTAGTTAAAATGGGATTTTCAGGATAAAATATATTTAACTCAAATTCCACCTCATTTATGATAAAAGACAGGATCTTAGAAAGCAATTTTACCTTTCTGTATTTGGTTCTTCATCTGCACAATGAAGAATGTAATGATATCTACCCAGTTTTAGGTTTTGTAGAAGCCTTGACTGTTATTGTAACTGTTAAAAATAAATTTGAGGCTGAGATATGTCTCAATAGTGTATCATTACCTAACACACATGAAGTCATGGGTTCATTCCTTATTACCACACATTTACACACAAAAAAGTGGACTTTTGACAGACAGAGTGTGTGTTCCCACAGCCTTGTGATGAATATACACAATGGGCAGCAGCTTATATAAACCACCCAGTCAATTACTTAGAAACAAGTCACCCCTTTACATAGCAGAGTGGAAACTTTTCATCATCCATGAGCACCATGACAGTCAGCAGGGCTCAGTGTGGGAGACGTTTCTTAGGATGGATAATTGCCTAGGAAAACCAAGGAAACCACTCAGCCTATGACATGCTTACCAAGGGTGTTTCCTTGCCTGGACCAATCTTGGCCAGAAGGTGGGTGTGAGCCATGTTACAGGCACCTCTGGAGGAGTTGAGGTGTGGACTGCATTCATAAATCCTTACCAACCATATGTTTGTTACATTGGCTTATGATTGTGAGGTGTCTATGTTACAACCTCCAATTCCCTTAGTAACAAAAAACAGATCCCCAGATGCCTGTCATTTAGTAATTTCTCCATTAAAATGGATTTGGGAAATGTACTTATGAGAAAAGTTATACTGTGTTTCTAGTATACTTTTAAAAAAATACTCATTTAATAGTAAAGGGCTGTACAATGAAAGAACCACTTTCCCTTTTCTTTCTCTTGGGGCCTTTGGGGGTTGGTTGTATTTTCTGTTCTCATCATTTTAGCATGTCCCAAGTCACTCAAAGTCTGTATTTTTGACATAATTTCAGCAACTGCTATGCCAGCAACTGATTATGCTTTTCACTAGGTACCCATGGAATCATGGGTACACTGATTACGCTATATTCTTTGAAGAAAAAAAAGGGAGAAGCTAGGCTAACAAAGTCATAGTCATAAAGGGAAAAAAGGGTGTAAAGTCACATAGAGCCACCAACTTTGCACTTGATATTGAAGCATCTTCTGAGTCCCCCACCCACCATGCCTGAAAAATGTATGCATGGAGGCCTTGTTTTGCTTCTGCTTTTCAGTATTCCCAATTATATAGCATGAATTGCTTTGGTGATATAAAAAGTAATGTCTACTCCTCAGTAACCTTGTTGTCTTTCCATCTGAACTACCCTTTCAAAGCTGCTCCATTTGGTACAAGATCGGCTCGTAAGTCAGCTTTTATGAATCAAGCGAACTCTGTATGGTCTTGCTACAGCAGCTTGTACAGCTAATTTCCTTCTACATTTCCACTTTTTAAGAGACATGTATGCACTTTTAGTGTAACTACATACACTATTAGTTTTTTAAACCTAATAGGGCCCTTGGCATTTGGAGTCTTAAGCTAATTTGTTTAATTTTATCTTCCTTCTGTTGTAGTCAGAGAAGAGAGTTGCTTTAAAGTTAGGCCATTTTAGATCATCCTTCATGAAGTCTGCTATGAAAACCCTAATCTCACTGGGTCTTGCTCTGGAATCCAGAGTCCCTGTGCTCTTCATGGAAAGAGTTCAGAGACACATATAGTGAGGAATAGAAGGCAGGTAGAATTTCTCAATGAGCAGAGAATGGTATACTCTGAAGAGGTGAGATGGGCATGGCCAAAGATCTGCATTTTAGAGAATCTCCACACACACTACTTCTAATGCCCAGATAACAAGCAACTTTTCCTGAAGGACTTTGTCCTGATCAGGTGAAGGACAGATGCCTTTAGATTGACTCTTCACAAAGGGCTGATAATACTTTCTTGTTCTTTATCAGAAAGTCTCCAATAATTACTATTCTGATAAAATTTGGGGCTCTTAGAGCCAGGTTTAAGTAGTTATTTATTAATGACCTTCTGGATGATTCAGGATATCATGTGCCCTCCCACCCCAAACTAGATATAAATCCAGCCCCTCCCATTAATCTGATCAGTCACAATTCTCATTCTTGGTTCTGTAAACTTCTGATTATAAAGGAGGGATCCATCCCCCAAGCCTGCTAATACCCAACTGCTACCTGCACTACAGATTGACAAGTTTATCTCCTCCATGAACTACCCTCCTAGCCACAGCAATTTAAAGAGGAGACTTGATCTACTATGGGTGTATAGCTTTGATTTTGACTTACGCTCTTCAGCTCAACAAACTTCCGAATATTAGCCTCTTCTACAAATGCATAAAGCCAGAGAGGAATAAATTTACTTATCAAGAGAGTTTGTCAAAGTGGGGTTTTTCATAGTTTCTTCTTTTGAATATGCATGACCTCATTGAGATAGATGTTAAGATGTTATCTGAATCTGTGCTGGGCATGGATGTCAGTGGGAGAGTGCTTGTCTAGCAGCACATGTGGGAGGTTTGGGGTTTGATACTCAGCACTGAATCAAGAACAGATTCTAGTTAGACTAATCTTGACCTCTGTATTCTTCTAACCACACTAAAGAAAGGTCTAGCCCTTACATCAGCTCCCGGGAAAGCAAGGCAAGAACAGAGCTTCCAGACCCCAGTTCTTCTAGTGAATTGGGGTTATATTTTGTGTCAAGAGATGAAAGTATTTAGTAATCCCCTGACCTACTTGCTACCATCTAGAAATTCTACCTCAGTATTTTATAATACTTTGTAGTGTTTTGTAAGCACTAATTCAGTGCTTAACATATTCTTAAAAGAATGGTTTAGTCATTGAAATAAATTAATGATAGTACAAAAATCCTAACCCATACTGAATGTCCTTCATTTTCTGTGTTAGTGTTGAGTTTATTGAATTGCCAGTGGTACAATCTTCAATCAAAAAGTGGATTGTACTAGGTGAATATTATTGTGTGTATATTAAAGTTTTATCTTTAAAGCACTCATAATTTATTGTTTTACATCTTTATAACATGTTTTATGAATATAATTCAGAGCACATGAGTATGATTTTAATAGTGCATAATGCATTTATTGCTGTCAGAATTCCCTATTATTAAGATATAGCCATTTAAGTTTTTTGGAGCTGTACATCATTTCATTTTTTATGAAGAAATGATTTATCAGCTTAATAATAGCATGCTTTCAAATCTCTAAACCCTTAACATTTTATTTGCCACCAAAGCCATTGTTACCATGAGAAGGTGACACATGCCTATGCTTTGACTGTGTGACTCCAGATCAAAGCTTATGAATTGGTTTTTGAAAATGCTTGAGTATCAATTGTAACAGTTTTCTCCTTTAAAAATCACCGTTGCTGCTCATTATCCTTTGTCTGAGACAAAATTTGTACAATTTTTAGCAGTGAAATTTGCCTTGTCTTTTCTTGTTTACTCTTTTTTCCTCCCTAGAAGGCAATAATCTAACCTGGTCAATATGTCAAATGCAAGATGAAATTGCATATTAGTTAAGATCACTAACCCATCCTCCCCCATCTTTTAAAATTAATTTCCCTTTTCAGTGATCTGGATGGGCATATTATCGTGTGGCTGTGTACATGTGAATGCAGGTGGCCCCAAAGGCTAGAATAGGGCATAGGATCTCCTGGAGTAGGACTTATAGGCAGTTATGAGCTGCCACATGGGTGCTGGAAATTGATCTCAGGTCCTCTTTAGGAGCAGTAAGTACTCTTGACCCCAGGCTGTCTCTCCACTTCCTCATCTTGTTGCACAAATGAAATGTTCCCTGTGAACATAACACTGTTAGATGTTTATTTAGATGACGGGTTATTTAACGTAAAGGGTGTTGATCTACAAACACTGTGGTATAAGTGACTTTAAAACAGGACAGAAGTACCTTAATGGAGGAAGGGTTAATTTTGGCTCAGAGTCTCAGAGGGCTCAGTCCATCATGGGCAGGAAGTCATGGCCAAGTGGCTCATGTTATGATGTAGGGTATATGAAGGAGAGGGAATGTGAGCAGTTGTTTTTCTAGTTCTCTCCCTTCCTCATGTTATTCCATCAGGATCCCCAGCCCATGGGATGAAGCCATACATATTCAGGATGAATCAGCTAATGCCTTGAAAATGTCTCACAGGAATGTCTGAAAGTATAGTTTACCAATCTCCCAGGTGATTCTAAATCCAGTCAGGTTGGTAATGGAAGCTAACTATCATATACTTCTTCCCCATCCACCTTCCCCAAGCAGAAGCCAGGCTTTCAAGTAAACTGCAGCTGATACTATAGTGAAGTGGAGTTCTTGCATGCTTATGGCCCTGTTTCTCTAGACTTTCATAAAGACTCTTTGAAGGCCAAGAACATAGGAAGCTGTCTCTACCACCAAGTCCTTATAACTACCAAAGGACTATCAATATGATATATTCCTTTCTGCTGTTGCACTGTTAACTATTCTTATATTGGTCCCTCTTTTTGTGGACTTAGAGATTCATGCTGTCACATGTTCTGGCTGATTGCCACTATTCAGGCCACATGTACCATGAGTTCTAAGCAATAGAGGGGACAAGAGATAGAGTTGTTAGAAGCTGAGGAAGGCATAGAAAGCTGTGACAGATTGGCTGACTATTCAGATTTTCCTCTTTAACATGCTAGCTTTAAATAAGGGGCCATGAGAGGTCTGTCACCTTGATTAAACTTTGCCAGCTCAGCAATGTGTGAAGATTTTTCTGCCCAGAGATTATAAGAATCTGAGAGACAAAACCACACAAATTAAATTGATATTAAATAAAAATAACTATGTATACTGTTTAAGTTACTAGAGGACACTGTTTAATAGTGACTCTTTTAGAAAACATGAGCTTAGATCTCAACATATTTTCATAAAAAATTCTAACTGCTCTGATTTCCATATATAGGTATGAGGATTTTATATATTTTTAAAAATTGTGTTTACATATTACTTAATATGTTAAGAGTAAACAAATGCTGGGTATATGCATATACATTTTGTATATATGCATAATATAGATAATTTTAAATAATTAACTATAAGTAAATCAATTAGAAGAATGGTTCTCAACTTGTGGATTTCAATCCTTTTAGAAGGTTAAATGAACTTTTCACAGGGGTCACATAGGACCATCCTGCATATCAGATATTTACGGTACAATTCACAACAGTACCAAAATTGTAATTATGAAGTAGTAACAAAGATAGTTTTATGGTCAGCACGACATTAGGGACTGTTGTTGGAGCATTAGGAATGCTGAGACCACTGAATTAGAGAATCTACCAACTTTTCATATTCTAAGTCAGCTTTGGATAAAGTAATTTTCTTTTCTGATGCTTATCACAAAAAAGGGATATAAGAAATATCAGTAAATATAAATGGACAAGATGGCTCCATGTTGTGGTAAGAGTGAAGAGAAAAAAAAGACAATGACGTCAGGGTGAAGAATCCATTAGACCAAGTGGTAAGGAAAGGCCTTTTGCAGGAGGGGTTTAGAGATAAAATCAAAATGATATTCAGAACATGAACATCTGGGGGAAAGTGATGTATCATCTAGAAATCAGTCAATAATTAGGTGTATTTAAATAAAAAAGGTTATATCTAGTGAACAACATGGGGAGAAATGCAAGATAAAGCCTTGTATTCATAGGGACTCAGATTCTCTGCCAGTTGGTGGTACTGTTTGGGAATTTTATGGACCCATTAGGAGCTGGAGGCTTGCTGGGGATAGTGGTACACACTAGGGTGGGTTTTAAGGGTTTTTAACCTGACCCCACTTCCTGCTTTCTTACTTCTAGGATGGCCAGCCTTCATGTTATCATACCTTCCCAATTATGATGGGCTCTGTCACCCTGGAACAATAAGCTGATGTAAATCTTCTTTTATATCCTGCTTTTAGTCTGGGATGTCTGGGAATTTTATCACAATGACTGGAGAACCCTGGCTACTTCGAATGTGATGAAGAATGAATCAAAAAAGGGATGCTATCTGGACTTTCCTTGAGAGGTTTCAAGAAAGAATTGGGATGATGAAGTGGAGATGGAGGAAGTGGGGTTATTTGTAGAGATAAAATCCAGGTGTTTTTGAGTTGTTAGAAGGGAACAGATAGAGGACACATGATGGATTAGATGAAAAGACCATATCTATTTAATCCACAAAGGGCTAGCAGTAATATTCTTGAAGTTCTGAGTTGATCAGCTGGATGTACAAGGATCCTATTCCCTGAAATGCAGGAGATTGGGATGTGGGAAATTTTTCATTGGCATGTTGACTTTAATGTACATATTGTCTTCCAAATGAGAAATAGCATATGAAAGGTTAGATATATTAATCTTTCATCAAAGATTAAAAAATTGAGTAGTATTAGCTGGATATAAATGTACTTAAAACTCTGGGTCTGACTGATCATATAGAAAGACCATGTAGAATGAGACTCATGTGTCATGCCTGGAGGAACACTGATGCCTTAAAGTTGAACAGTTATAAAGCCAACAAAGAAAAACAGAATGAAATCAGCTATGAACATGAGAAGAAGAAGGAAGGAAGGAATGAAAGGAAGAAGGAAGAAAAGTGAAGTAGATTGCCTTAGGGTTTCTATTGCTGTGAACAGACCCATAGCCACAGCATCTTAAAGAAAAATGATTCACTGGGGCTGGCTTAAGTTCAGAGTTTTAGTCCATTGTCATCGTGTCTAAAAGAATGGCAACATGCAGGCAGACATGATGTTGAGAGTTCTACACCTGGATCTGCAGGCATCAGGGAGAGAATGCCACACTGGACCTGGCTTAAGCATCTAAGACCTCAAAACCCATACCCAGTGATGCATTTTCTCCAATAACACCACACCTCCTCCAACATGACCACACCTCCTAATAGTGCCTATGGAGGGCTTACATCTTTATTTAAACAACCACATATATATTGTCATGGTGTCTTGGAGAGGAAAAATGCTTTATGAAGTTGGATGGTCCTGATAGAGATGTTGAGATTGATGTCATTTATAACTGAAATTTTGTTATTGTGTAGTGGAAACACAAATCTTCTTGGAGATAACTTCTTCAACTCCAAAATATTTCTGCTTAAGGAACTAAGACTAGCCAAGCAAATTTCAAAAATATCCTTTTTTTCCTAAATGAAAGAAGGAAACCCTCAACACTGAATTATCTTTTGTTGTTGTTGTTGTTGTTAGTCAAAGTAGTGCAGCAGGCACTCTCTCATTTCTGGGCTCATTTTGACCTTCTTTAACAGTTGGACACAACTTTTTCTCATAAGAGTCCACTACATTAGCTTTAATCTATCTTCAATTTATATGATGCTTTCAAACTTTCAATGAACCATTCAATATGGAGTTAAAAATTCACACAGGGAAAGAATTACAGAAGTCTGGAAGAGTCTGACAACTTTTCCCCAATGCACAGAAATTAGTGATATGATCTACAATGGTAAACTGTATTTTTATAGCTAAGTCACCTACTAAAGTTAAATTTTATCACAAGAAACAGCTTTAGTTGGATGATAATATTCATTGGAAAGCATGAGATTTAAACCAAATTTATAATTAAAATTTTCATGGTGTCTTTAGGACATAAATGATTATTTTCTTGTTGTCAAAGATCTAAGACTACACAGTAAATTATTGTAAAACATATGCAGAATTTTTCAGAGATCATTCAGGGTCATTCAGAGTCTTTAATCTACAAAAGGTGATACAATCACATGACAGAGTTCTTCGGATTCCTAGAAGGTGCTTTCATGGTAACTGATACATCTTTGTTGTGCTCCCGGAGACTAGCCCAATATTCTGCCCAATAACAAACACATTGTAGTTACATTCTACCCTAAACGTTTGTACACATAGACAATACCTTCATTAGTTGTTAAACATCATGGTTAGTTACCAAAGAGGTAAATACTGCAAAAATCTTCCCTTTGTGTAGCTGCTATAGAAGACATCATGGTAGATGAGCTCAGAGGGCATGATCTGATTGAACACAGGTTACTGTGACCTGACATCCTCCCTATCTGAAGTCTACCAGGTTTCTCTGATATGGTCACGTTGATGAGAAAGATACCCTGGGATCTTGAGAGTCATAAATTGGAGTAAGTGAGTCACTGGGGGTTGGCCTCAAGGTTTTATAGCCTGGTTCTGCTTCCTGTCTGCCATCTACTTCCTTTTCCACCAACATCTGAGCAGGTGAAGAATCCCATATACATATTTCTGTCACCACAGAGTCACCTGCCATCATGTCTTTCCTTCACAATGGACTGACGCTCCTTATACTGTAACCCCAAACAAAGGTTCCTCTTTACAGTTGAGGCCAGCCTGTTCTGCATAGTGAGTTTCAGGGCAGCTGAAATTATGCATAGAGACCCTGTGACATAAAGCAAAAACAGGAAAACAAGGAAGCATAAAGTTGCTGTAGTCAATATTTTACTCTACAATTAAAAATTTCAACTAACTTTATCCCAAACCTCAATGACTTCTGTGTGTATCACAGTAGCCTGATTATTATGAAAGCAGAGAACTCTTGGCATGGTTGGCAGTCCTAACTTAGACAGAAAAAGCTTGGAACATTCTTTGGAACTTGCTTGGCATCACCTCTATCTTGTCACCTTTCTCTCATGCTGTCTTTGTGTATAAAACACCTTCCCTGAGTTACCTCCCTCTTTGAGGCCCACATGTTCCTCAAAGCTGTTCCCGGCTGCTTTGTATTTCTTCTCTGCCAACTTTCCTGTCCCACCCTGTGCTCCTGACATTCTCCTTTCTCCATGATGTATATATTTTTAAGTCATTAGAGGACTTACAGTTACCAGGTAATAGAAAATCTGAACTTCTACCGGATGTAACTTCAGGTTAAATTCTTTAGAAATAGTGAGCATCTTGTTACAAAGAAAACTTCAAGGAGCCATTTATTTTTTTAATTGACTAGGTGTTTTTTTTTTTTATTCTTTGCTGGTGCATGTATTAAACTTAAAACATGAGTAGCTAGCTTTGCTGGTTTAAGTATTTCTCACATATTACATTGTCAACTTCTGCCAGTCTCTGATAAGAGAGAAGTAACAGAACAAGGAAGTTTATGGATTCAGGTGTTAAGGAAATGCATACTTTACAGATGTGGAATTATAGCAATTGAGTTATTTTTGTCTTAGAATAGAATTTTAAAGTAATGCATAAGAAATTTTACTCAAAGATCACATATATTTAAAAAGCTTACCTATAATGTTGTATAGGTGATAATGATACATATTTGAGGTAAGCAACTTGTACTTATGCTTACATGCAAAGATATAAATGTTCTTTATGCTATACTCAATAATAGTAAATTTTGCTAAAGATAATTTGCAGATTATTTTTATTTATGTGTATAACTATGTTATACTTTGCAGATATCCATTGAAAAATATGATTGTTGTGAGTTTGCAAATTAATCCACCATAGTTAAATGTTTTAAGTAGTAACTTTAATCAAGAGAAATGGGAAGAAAATGATATATAAATGACACCACACTGAAAGCTTCCCAAGGGCAGGGACTATGTCCTTTGAATTATTTCACCCATTCACAAACATAAATGCAACTTTAATAGACTTTCCTGTTCCTGGAAGCCTGTGAGTAGACTGAATCAAAGTGAAGTAAGTTATAAACGTCTCCAAAGTCTTGCAAGGAATGATTAAAGTGGTTTACCATTATTCATTTGTTTGCCCTTAACATCAGAATGACACTGTGGGGTGTGTGTGTATCACATGCATATACATATATAAGGAACTACATATATGTATATATATTCAGAATACACACACACATATACACACGCACACACTAAACTAGTCAGATGAAGAGTGTGTAAGGAAGTTCTTCACAGTATCCCATGAATCACAGAGTATGTGTACAAGTACCTAAATTGAAGCATTTAATCTTTGCATGGTACATTTTTTAACAACTATATCATCTATGCAAGTGATGATGTTTTTGTTTATGCCAGACACACAAAACTTATCTGTCACAATCCAACACTGTGGCCTTTGTTGGGCTTATTAATATTTTTGTTCTTATTTCTTCATTGACTATGTGAAGGTTAGACTTGTGCCCCTTGGTGCTTCACAGTCTGTTTTAAATATGCTAGCCATAACTATTACAAGATGAATAAAAATTCTTTAGTAGAGCAGAAATGGACAAAGTCTGGAGGGTTGTCTCTAGTCCTACATTGACCAAATTCTTCATGCTCAGATGTCAGGATCCATTTTCAGAAAGGATGGATAAAACCAGACTCAGTGTCCAGGCACTTAATTTTGCTACTTCCTGAGTAAGTCTCTGGTTTGTGGTAGAAAACATAACCCTCACTTTGGTTTCAAGCAAGATCTTGAAACAGTGGGATCCAGTGATTGACAGCATATGCTTGAGGCTGGGAAGTGGCTCAGGGGTCAAGAGCTGTTCTTGCAGAGGACCTGAGTTTTGATCTGAACTCAGGCATTGTGCAGTTCACCCAGAGCCTCTTATGACTCGAGTTACAGGGGAACAGACACCCTCTTCCTACCACCATGCTCACTGTATGCACATGCATGCAGGCAAGCAGGCATATAAACAGTTATACACATAAATAAAAATAAATAATTAAGAACATTAAAAAATATTAAAGGCTTAGGACATCTCTTTCTGGAAGTTTGATCTTTGACAAGTCTATCCCCAAATCTTTTTGAATATCTCTAATGTGAGCAAACAAACTCTCTAGTCCAAACATACAGTTTAACTGTTTGAATGTGAGGGCTGGCATGTGAGCAGTCTCAATGCACCCTACCTCACTGTTAGTATCATGTTTGAATTTTATTGTGTATTTGCTTGCAACGAAAAACATGACTGTTTTTCAGCTATAGCAGTTAGGCAGAAAAAAAGTCATGATGATCTTTTTCTTTTTGATCCTGTGAGGTTCTAAGAAATTATTGATAAGGTTTAATATAGGGTGGGATGGGGTGAAATGTAAAGAGTAGTAACACACTGAACAATTGTATAAAGGATGCCACACTCCCTTGGGGATCAGTGCAGTTTATAGAGTGCGTAAAGCCTCAGGCTTGAGCCTATCCTAGTTTTCTCTCTATTACTAAGACAGAAACAGCCATGTAAGGAAAGGGTTTGTTTGACTTATACCTTCTGATCATGATCAAGTCTGTAACCAACAGGAATCAGAGCAGGGACTGAAGCAGAGGCCATGGAGGGGTACTGCTCATTGCCTTGTTCCCCATGGCTTGCTTGGCCTGCTTCTTATGAAACCCAGGACCACTTACTCAGGGGTGGCACTTTCTATAGTGGTCTAGACCCTTCTAAATCAATTATTAATAAAAAAAAATGCTCTACAGACATGCCTACAGGAAATTTCATGGTGACAAACCTTCAATTAAAGTTCCTCTTTCCTATCTGACTTTAACTTGTGTCAAGATGACAAAAATATATCCAGGACAGATGTCAAACACTAGGCATTGCATGAACTGTGTATGGTCACATAGCCCTGCAACCCCAGTACTTAAAAACAGGTAGCAAAAGGATTAGAAATTCAGATTTATTCTCCCCTATATACTGAGTTTTAAGCCACTATGAAATACATAAGACTCTGTCTAAAAAAGCAAACAAAGGACTCTTACTTCTAACTACTCTATAACTTAAAATCATTTTAATTCCTTTTGTTTAAATAAAGGACAGTAGGCTAGGTTTGATAAACTCACACCCCTTGCAGGGATAGAGAACAATCCTGATCTTACTGTAGCCTCTTCAGCATTTCACCCAATGGATAATTTCTATGAAAGTTTACCTTCTCTCCAGCCATGCCTGGAGTCTACCAGATGAACCCCTAAAAATATTTAAGTAATACATATTTAAAATTTCATGTTATTTATTACAATTCTTTTTTTTTTAAAAAAAAACTTTATTTATTTATTATTTATTTATTTGCCTTGGTGTTTGCCTGGAACTGGAACTACAGACAGTTGTTAGCTGCCATGTGGGTGCTGGGAATTGAACCCAGGTCCTCTGGAAGAGCAGAGGGTGCTCTTAACTGCTGAGCCATCTCTCCAGCCCCTTACAATTCTTTTTAGAAGCTCCTGATATCTTAAGGACAGGGCTTAAATATAGGATAAACATGTAAGTAAAATTGTATTCCACTAAAGTAAAGAACAAAATAAAAGCTTGTGCATAGTAATTGGAGAGTCAAATGAATGATTGTATTAGGAACCTCTATTTCTTAATATTAAATTTACTGATTTTAATATCAAATTTACTTATTTTTACTTACTTAGTTGAAAATCTCTTCAAACTTACACGTGTGTTTTGCATTTAATCAACATGCGGCTTTTACATAAGGTTCTGGTGTTCCATAATCCATATTATAGAGCCATCCTTTACCATTTGCTAAGGAGAATGTAAAGAGAACTGTCTTTACAAAAAACTAGAAATGGTACATTTCACTTCCTACAGCATCCAACTATATGATACATTTCCATGACTGACAAAGCATTGACTGCCAGGTGCTCAGACCAAAACCAATGATGTAAAATGGCTGTTCACAGGATATGCTATGATGAAAAAGTTTCATGACATGTCAGAAACACTCTGCCAACTCAGGCTTCCAGGAAAAACAATCATGTTTTGAGAACAGAAGTGTCTCAATTTACAGCACACATGATTTTTATTTCCCAGCAAACATTCAGCAACACAGTCATATGCAGAAGACGCATTCTCACTAAACATTTTTCTAATTTTTGAGAAAGAATTATGAACTGAGATTTACCTGATGGTATGGCAGTGATCATAGCCCACCCAAGTGTAGTTTTACAAGGCTAGGTTTGTGAAAGAATGTTGCCTAAAGTTATAAGAAGAAAAAATGGGAGATTATTTATGAAGTTAAAATGATGAAAAATAACATTGGCAAGTCATGCTAATTTTCTTACAATAACTATACTTTGCCATGATTCAGGATTCTTTCTACCAAAATATTTAGCAAAACTTGCAGTCTTATAAACAGAAATGTAGAGAGATTGAAAACAAAACAAACAAACCCCTAGATTCTGCCTTAATTCTAATCCCACATGTTGAAGGCAGAGAAGGTCATCGTTTCCTACATAAATACACAGAAGCACAATAAGTGCTCTGGGCATCACATGTCTTCAAAGGTGCAAATTGATGATTGAACATCAAAGGAATGAAACTATTCCTTTGCAGAGGTGCAAACTGACAGTTGAGTTCCTGACATCCAGCAAAGGAGGTGACTAAGGAGGGGACTCCAAGAAGGTAAGCTGTGTTGCTGCCAAGGACTAGGGAACCTTCAAAGAGAAGAAACTGGTGAAATAGAATCATTTTATGGAACACATGTTCATGTTCGTGTGTGTGTGTGTGTGTGTGTGTGTGTGTGTGTGTGTGTGTGTGTGTGTGCATGTATGCATGTGCTTTTAGAGGGCAGAGGTCAATATCACTTGTCTTCCTCAACTGTTTTCCCCTTATTTTTTGAGACGGGGTTGTCCCTTAAGTCTGGAGCTAGCCTACTGGCTACATTACCCCAGGGAATCATCTTGTCCCTGCCTTCCCCATGATGCCTTTGTAAGTAGATCCAGACATCCAAATTCAGGTTCTCCTTCTTGCAGTGCAAACACTTTCTCAACTGAGCCTTCTCCCTGGTCCTCCAAAATCTCACTTTTTAAATCACTTCTCTGGATTGGAAACTGAAAGCTTTATATTGCAACTTTTGGAAACCGTGTCTAAGCTTTCCATTTTAGGTCGTTCCAAATAGTAACTCTTGAAACAAATTTATATAAAAAAATACTGTAGTGATAGCATAATACAAGCTTATAGCTAGCAAGGTTGACAAATGAACCATAATACCTGCCACAAAAAATAGATTTTAGCTTTGGAACTAAAGAAGTTTATGAGCACGCAGTGTCTCCACCTCCAACGGTTTATTATCACAGTCATGCATACAGCAGGAATGTGCTAGTAGACGGCTACAGATGCACTGGAACTTCAAAAACATACAATCCTATGTGATTATGGTACAACTGGTTGTGTTATTAAGATATATGCACAAATGAGACATAAAGATATGGAGAAAATGGGGGAAACACATCAGATCCATCTAGAAGAAAAGGATGTCTAACTCTTATACCAATAGGAAGGGGCTGAGACTTCCTAGAAAAACAACTATAAAGAAATTGAAATCAAACAGCATAGAGTTTAGAACATCAAAACCTTAGAAATTTTCATCTATTATTAATTATGATAAAAAATTCTATCTCAGAATATTTTACACAGCAACTGTTGCCAGGAAAATCTACATCTTCTCGAGCTCGGGGAAGTCAGAAATGAGAACTGAAGCAGTCAACTTCCAACAAAATCAGAGAGCCATTAATAAAATAGCCCATCGCCTTTGTACATTTTTCTTTCAATTAAAAAGCCACATTTTAAAGAGAAGATGATTTATTATTTCAGTAGCATTTAAATATTTAATGGAACTACAATTAGAATGGCCACTGATAATGGGGCAATGTGAGAAGTTTCTTTTTAAAAATCCCTTTTTTGCTGTTAGATTGGATCTTTTCACCTGGGTTATATATAAGCTTACTCATAATAGCCTAAAGAAAACATCAGAAAAAACTCAGTCCTATAGTTTTATTCTGAATTGCTGATGGAAGACCTTTGTGGGCCTTCTTATTAACCTTTTTATTAACCTGTTAAGTAAGCTTCTTATTAACCTGAGCAGGCAATAGCAGGGTAGACTTCTCCATGCTGCCTCCAATGGTCTTTGAGGGGCTAATTAGTGAGCAAGGCACCAATAGACTTTCATCTGCATCCAATCCATATTCTATCCACTGAACATCTGTATCCCAATTAACATCATAACCTCATCTCTCCTCCATCCACATCTGCACCAAGACTTCGATGGCAATGGAACCATGCAGGAGCACAGATCAAGGCTAATCTCAAAAGCCCAGAAAGATTATTTAAACTTAGCTTCAGCTACAAAGCTCTTGATGGAGTTGAATTTTCTTACATTATGGTTGTCTGGGTTTTGAAGGGAACATAGGTATATTCTTTTTCCTTTTGTGATATTGCATTCTTGCATAAGAAATGAATGTGCCAAGAAATCACCGAGTAGAAATATTTTGGAAGCAAACCCTGCATTCTGCTGAGTAGATGGTTAGTGACTGAAGTGTAGAAGTCTCCATACACACGTGCGGAGTGTGGGAGACAATGAACCCTTTGAATCTAGAGCTGTGAAGGTCTGATGACATCATCCTGAGAACATGATTAAACTTTTGGACTCCCCAGCCTCCTCCTTTATCCACAGTGACACTGATAACTACTTAATTGACATTTTCAGAATGTCACTGACTGATGTGTAAAACTGAGATAATGTTTATTTTCTTAGGTTGTTGAAAGAGGTAATATACATTTTTAAATACAATTTAGAAAGGACTTGGACACAGTATTTTATGAAAGTTCTTAGGATTAAACATTGAACTTCTTTTTATATGCTCTGCTAATGACTATATTTTAAAAATTGCTATCTAAAATTTTAAAATGATTTATCTTATTATTTATTTATTTGTGTTTATGTGCACATGCATGAACAGAGGTGTGTGGGTACCCACAGAGGCCAGAAGAGGACATCAGATCCCTGGAGCCAGAGCTACTTGCAATTGTGTGTCCTTCTGAACACCTCACCTTCACGTGCGTGCTGGGAACTGAATATGGTTTCTCTGAAAGCACAGAAAGTTCTCTCACTACTGATTCATCTCTCTAACTCCCTAAATTTTTATGTAAGAAAAATATTGTCTTTCTATAAGTTAGTAAAATATAGCTGAAAATCAAATTTTACTAAGCAAAAATCATTGAATACAGATTGAAACTATTTGGCTATTTAATAATGTCATGAGATGTGTTCATTAAAGTTTATCAGACCATTTCTGATAACCATATCAGAATATACAAATGGGTTTTTTTACTGTGGAAATTTAGATATGTGAAATAACTACTCTAATTTTATAAAATAGATCATGTAAATGGATCAATAGCAAATATAATATTATTGGTAAAATGTGAAACAGTTATGAAACATCCATAACACTGTAAAGGCAGAAGCAATAACAATATTTATTAAACTATCTTTACATTGTGTTACAGTTGATATTGAAGTTTTCACTTAAAGTCATAGTAGCAATGTCAGCCATTGCTGGCACATTCCTATAATCCTGACAGTTGGGGGTGAAGCAGGAGGCTGTGAGTAAGAATTAGACTAGGCTGTAAAATAAGCTTTCTGAAAGCTTGGTCAGAGTATGAGATCAAATGTCAAAAGTAATTAATAAATAGAACCATTAAAAGTAGGAGAATATACATAGAGCCTGAAATCAGGCGTGGCTGCTCCTGGTTAGTGGGAGCATAGATAAGCAGGGCGTCACAAAGGTCACAGTGTGTGTGTGTGTGTGTGTGTGTGTGTGTGTGTGTTGGGGTTGGGAATTTTAAATTTGTCTTAGTACAACTTGCAGGTAAAATGTTAGTGAGGTTTACAGAGTACCAATTTGGGTAAATTTGTTGCTTTCTAGTGTCCACAAAGCCAAAGGCTTCCTGGAATAAAAACTCAGACTTGGTCTATTGTGGTCTTGGGCAGCAGGACCACTGCCATGGTCCAGCTTTAGGATGTAACTCAAATAGAAGAGGTAGTCCCCATGGGCAGTTCATAGGATAATTTTGATATTCAGGTTGATTTTCTGAAAGATTTATTTATTAATTAGATGAATGAATAATTAATTGAGACAGGTGTGACTCTGTAGCCTATAGACTGACTGGTCTGTATTTCCAGGGTGGTCTGGAACTCATTATATGGCCAAGGCTGACCTCAAACCCATGAAATCCTCGTGCCTCAGTCTGGGTACTGGGTTTGTGGGCAAGAGCTAATAGGTTCTTAGATATTTTTCTTTTAGAATTATTTATTTTTGTGCATTAATGTTTTGCCTGTATCTCCATATATGTACCATCTATATGCCTGGTGCCCACAGAACTTAGAAGAAGGTACTGGAGTTTCAGATGGTAGTGAGCCAACATTTGGGTACTGGGAATAGAACCCGGTCCTCGGCAATAGCAGACAGTGCCTTTAACTGCTGATCTCTTCCTCAAGCCTGACACACAGTATGTAATGATGCTGCCTTGCCAAATAAAACCCTGGCCATGCTGAGCATGTGTCTGTTACCTGTTTGCCTCTTGAACCAGTCCTGTGATGCCAGTTCTGGACTCCAGTGGACAGACAGGGAATTAGTGTGTCTATTAACAGTATGACATTGTCAAGGGTGACAAAACCAGACTTTCAGTAAGGGCTGAGTGTCCTCCAGGGAACTCTACATCCTTTCTGATGGTTTTGGATTAGACTTGCTTTATCTCATCATTTATATTTGCACACACTTTCTCTCATGTAAGTTGGGGTAATTCTGTTTATTAAATGACAACAACTAAAAGCTTGTGAATTTAGCCACCAGCTTTTATTTATGCATGTATTAGAAATAAAGAAATACTGTGATAGCCTGATGAAAGAGCATTTCAGCCCAAAACAACTTTCCTTGATTCATTTTTTACTGTTTTTACTTTTCAGCTAATATTCTCACCCAATTCTTTTTTTCTTCTTTATTTATTTTGTATTTATCAAAAAAAACAGTAAAATGAATTTAAAATGTTGAAAAGTTAACAATAACTATAAAGAGGATAAGAATCATAAGCATGACTTATCAAGTCTCATCCAATTCTTTTCTTTGTTTATAGAGCATCCATCTACCACTACTATAATTATTTGTTTACCTATTTATCTTGTTGCCAAGGAAGGATCCCTGCAAGGGCAGAGGTTCTGCTTATCTTATATGTGGGCACATCTTTTTCACATTGAACAACAGATGCGTGAACCTTGCCTTATGTTCTTGTGACTTCTCCCCCTATTCTGTCTTTCAGAGTGCAAGGAAGACCCAGTGGGAAGCACCCACCATTATTCTGGTGACACTGACTACAACATTCACACTTCACTGGAGACCTGTCTTGTATGAACATCTAGGTAGAGGCAGGGGTAGGGCTCACATTAATACCAAATATTCCCCACAGGTGGAATTGATGTCTTAAACCTGTTTTCTACTACTGATCAAATAGACATTATAGTTTGTTAGGATAATTTTAGTTTTTCAAATTGCTGTTGATGGCTCACACCTGTATTGCCTAGTGCTCAAGAGGTAGATACAGAGTTGCTACAAGTACAAACCACTGTTGGCTATAGAGTAAAGCCCTGTAAACAAACAAACAAACAAACAAAATGTATGTAATGAAAATCCAACAGAGTATTTTTAATTGTAGAACTGAATGGAAATGACTACTTATGTCTTTCATTTCAAAAAAAACAACTTATCAACGCTCTGTCTCAGTGTGTGTATGGACATCACTCATCGTCTAAAATGGTGTGCGAAATGAAGAGATGTGACAGGTTTTTAACAGTCACATAACAAGTCAATATAATTTATGAAAGATAGTGTTGTTGAAAAACAGAAGAACTCAGAGAAAAGTTAAGAGATTATTCTTAAGTGGATTTTTTTAAAATGAGTGTTATATTCTGAAGTTCTTTTCAGTATAACAGATGAATTTCCTCCAAAGAAACCTGGTTCAAGCTGTGCCTTTAGGTCATCACCCTTCATGATCCCACCACATATTATGTCTCATAGATACAAGATAAAACAAGAGATAGACATCTTCCTAAAGTTTTGGATAGATTTTATTCAACCTTAATGATGCATAATAATCACATTGCCAATGAGTTATTTGGATCTCATAGCTGTTGTATTTCTCAGTATTTCTGAGCTAAGATACATGCTTTGGAATTTCTTAGTACTTGCTTGTTCTCTACTGAGAAGAGTTATTATTTTTCAAAAAATCTCACTGGCTTAGATTTTGGAGGATACAAATGGTGACAGAATGGTTAGTGACTGAATTCATACATTGTATTCCTACCATGGCAAATAGGACTGATATGTCCCTTGTGACATTCATCCTTTGTTTTATTCATCTAATAAGTTCTGGGTGTCTACACTGTGATTATGCCTTTTTAAGAGATAAGACAATAACTTCAAGCAGCATGGCATATCTGTGCACAAAGAAATCATGCTCACTTGCTTGTGCTCAGATCCATTTCTCCATCTTATACAATTCAAGATTCCCTGCCTAGATATTGGTGCCAGAAACATAAACTACCACAAACATTAAATTAAGTCCTGTGTACAGGAAGATTATGTCTGGAAAAATGGCAGGAGAAACAGAAAGTAAGCCATACTTTTAATCAGGGCTGTGAATCTGACAGCGCATTCTTACTGACTGTTATTTGTCTCCTGGTCTATGTTGGGTGTTCTGTTGCTCCTCTACCACATAAGGAGTGGATTCCCTTACACTATGATCCTATTGGGAGTCAATGTTGATTAAGACCTTCACTTCACTATTATAAGGAGTAAAATACAATAGAGAAGTACTTTTTATGCTTAGAAATATGTAGGCTTATAAAGAGTAATGTAGACTTATCTCTGTTGGGTATCAGAATCCATATATAAAAAAATGAAAAAATAAAGCACATTGGGGGGGAACCCTTATACAAACTAGCATTACAGGCCAGTAATGGATCAGAGGGTCTTGTGGTTAATTTTAACTGTCAACATGATATAATCTAAAATCACCCAGGAAGAGTTGTGTGGCCTGTGAGTTTGTTTGTAGGTAACTTTCCTTGTTGCTTTAATTGATTTGGGAAGATCAAGTTCACTGTGGTTGGCACCAATACCTAGGCAGGGAATTCTGAATTATATGAGATTGAGAAATGGAACTGAGCACAAACAAGTGAGCATGATTTCTTTGTGCATGGATATGCTATGCTGCTCAAAGTTATTGTCTTGACTTCCTCATAAGGATGAACTATCACTTGATTTGGTAAGCTGCACTAAGTTTATTGTTATGAGTGGTTTGTCATGGCAACAGAAATTAAACTAGGACAGAAGGTGTATTTAATAAGTACTTTTCTTGTTGCTACAACAAAATACCTGCCTGAGAAGCAGCAACAACTTATTTGACTCACACTTTACCATTAATGATGGGAGGCATGGAAGCAGAAGCAGGAGGCTGGCTGGTCACATTGCATGTACAGTTAAGAAGCAGAGACAGGATATGAACTGGGACCATGCTAAAAGTTCGCAAGGCCATCCGCAATGATTCACTTACTCCTAAAAGCTTTACCACCTTCTCAGGTGGAGCCACCAGCTGGGGACCAAGAGTGTTCAGATATAAGAGCCTGTGGAGGACTTCACACTCTAACTTCCACAGAAGACATATATTTATGAAGATATTAATGATTGGCACAGGCATGAGCTCTCTCACCTCCTACTTATGACTATTTTAATTAGATCCCCAACCCCAGTATTCTAAAAAATTGAGTTCAGAAATTCTTTGGTATGGGAATTGTCTGGTTACTGTGATATATTTAGCACATCTGGCTTCTACCCATAGATGCTAGTTGCATCTGCCAAATTATGACAACCAAAAATGTCTCATTTGCCAAATGTTCCGGCAGGAGGCAGGCATCCCTTGGTTGAGACTATTTTATTGAATCCAGCAGTTTTTGAGGTTGGCTTTGTGGCTTGTGGTAATTCTCTTAACAACAGTAGTTTCTACTTGAAAGCGTTGGAAAGCATGTGAGTACTGAGATGAGGGGGATTTCACAGTGAAGGCAGAGGGTGGCCAGATAGATGTTACAGTGTGTCTTATGGAAGTGGTGTTTTATGGTTATCAGGGGCTGGGGAGATGGCTCAGTACATAAAACGCTTGCCAGACAAGCTTGCGAACCTGAGTTCAGATCCCCAGAACCCATGCAATGTGAGCTGGATATGAGAGCATGCGTTTATCAGCCCAGTACTCTAACGGAGAGATGAAAGATGGAGAAAGGTGAACCCATGGAACCTCATAAACCAGTTATCGCTGTGCACAAGGGATCCCTTCCCAAACAAGTTGGAAGGTAAGGACTTGATACCAGAGGTTGTTTCCTTATCTTCACACACAAGCTATGACACACACATGTGCCCATGTTCTCACACCATTCTTCCCTGATATACTGGGTAGAACTTCCCAATGATGTAGCTGGGGCAGTTGGACAGAATCTTCTCTGTAGTCTGTTAGAACATTCTCTGCCTTGTAGAAATAGACATTGCCCATGAAAAGTCACTCATCATCTAGTTATGACCTCATGTTCATTACAATTTTAAAGAGACTGCCTTAGAATAATGGTTCTGAAGCTGCCTGTTCTACAGATCACATGAGAAATTGAGAAGCAATGGTGGTGCTCCAACCTCATCATCAAAAGCTCCAAATCCATCAGTATGATGCAGAGCACAGGCTTGGCTCATAAGTAACTTAAAAATCTCACCAGATAATTCAGTGTAGCCAGGTTTGGTCTAAGAGCCATTCTCCTAGGGAATAAGATCTTGGGAAACCTGAATCCTTTGACCATCAGTTTATATAAAATTAATCTGCTCAGAGATCAGTAAAATGGCATCTATGGTACTTTCTAGTTTCTTAGTCCAATGAGGTAGAAGATGAGTCCCTCCAAACCTCATAATTGCTGTGAGCTTCCTAGAGTAGAATTGGACCTACAAGCAATGTGCTGTAGAGGTGTCTGATCATGAAGGTATATGCAAATGCCTATATGAAATAGAGAATGAGATATACAATGAAAAATCACAAAAACTTGAAGCTCCTTATTTTCTTAACAATTAAAAAATTAAATATAATAAAGTAGTTCTCATGTCTGGAAAAAATGCAGTGAAACCTGGATTCCTGTTGAGTATCAGCATTGCCTTTCCCAACTTTTAATGAAGAACATAAATATTAGCATTGTATATCTAAAGTTGTAAAATCCCATTCTCAATTTCATAGTTGTTAAGAGTCTAGTGGGTTCAGTGACCTGTTTTGGACTTTTTTCTTCTCTGCTAAAAGTATGTATTTGTATAGTTACTTGTTGATGCAAAAACAAGCAAGCAAGCAAATAAACAACCTACAACTTTCATATCAAAAGTATTGCGAGTTTATCCTGAAGCCAAAATTAAGTATCTATTGCTTGGAAACACAGAGGATAGGTTAGCAGGTTCCATGTGCTAAGTGGAGTACAAAAGTTTCTGGAGTTTTATAGCAACAGAACAGAGAGCCACATGCATAAAAGGCAGTGCCAATAATACATTGCTGGAGCCATTTACTTGTCAGCCTTAGAAGGCAGAGATTATCTCAACTATAGGCTCCGGGTTCTATCTTTTAGCATTCTTACTAAAAGAGTTTTATACTTCTACTGGTGGAGAAAGGGTTTTATAAAGTAAATTGCATTTCAAAGATTTTGATGTATTTATTAGGATTTCAGGTCTTTTCTTAGGTGGGCAAGGGAAGGCCTCAAGGGGCTAGAGATAACTCCAGAGGAATTACCATTAGGCTATGGACATGTGACACTCAAACTCTCCATAGTCATTTGACATTTTGTCAGGGGATCAGCCTCTGTAGACAACCTCTTTCCAGGAATTCTCATTCACATGATCCCTATGAGAATGTTTTCTATACCCAAGGGTAGGACTCAGACCACAAGGTATTTTGACCAGCATGATCACTGGTATAGCATTCTAGAGCCCACATCCTCAGGATTCTGGAAACATTATAGCTCAGAGATCCCACAGAAGGAAAGTACCTTGTTTTCTTGGCCCCTCTGAGTTTACTGCCTTTGGGTCATAGGCAAGGAGACTTATACTTTGGCTCCATTCACAAGATTCTGCATTGAACTTTTACATAATCTGCTGGGTTCTTCTGAAGGGCTGTCAGGAATGTCTCATTTGAGGCTAGGAATGTGTGATATCTAGAGCAAAGTATTGACTTCATCTTCACAAGAGTGGAGTCAGTCTCATAAAGTGTCAGAGACACTCCAAAATACCACTTATGGACTATAGCAGGTGCCTTTCTCAACAGCCATGCCTAATGATTGGATTTTGTTAAATGGTTGAGTGATTCATCTTTCCCATTTTTTTTAAAACTGATATGGGAAGTTGAAGTTTCTTACTAATGTTCTCTTTGGCTCCTCTTCTACAATATTTGTTCATTTTCACCTTCTGTTTCTCTTTATCTTACCTTATTAATGTTTGTTTTCTTGTGCCCATTTTAGTTTTTCTTTATTTCACAAAATTCCAACTTCAATTTTGTCTACCCCAAATTCTGATTTTATACCTTCTTGTTTAACTAATTTTGTATGGAACTTTTTCCTGTGATTATAACAAAGTGACATTCTTGGACTTTGCCCCATAGCC
This sequence comes from Sigmodon hispidus, assembly GCA_004025045.1. Taxonomy (NCBI): domain Eukaryota; kingdom Metazoa; phylum Chordata; class Mammalia; order Rodentia; family Cricetidae; genus Sigmodon; species Sigmodon hispidus. The sequence goes on from PVIH01001836.1 coordinate 30,630, forward strand.
ATGAGACCCAAGTCAGTGCATGCTAGGTCTTTGGTCATGGTGATGGAGTTATTAACAGTCCCCATGGAGGGTCAGGAAGGCATGCCTGGGATTTGAAAAGCTGTCACTTCCTACCAATGGCAAGTGATCTTGAGAGATGTAAAAGGTTGATTGAAAGTAGGATGCCATGATGAAGCTTCCCGGAAGTCATGATGATAGAGTGGAACTTAGTGGTAACACAGCTGTTTGGGAGTCATCCACATTCCCGTAAGGAACCCCTCATTCATCCCTTGTAAGAAAGCCCATTGAGCTCATTGGTTTCACCAAGTTGGACTTTGATGAACTCTTTATCTGTGGGATGACCATCTGTGGTGATTGTATCTCCCTAGGAAAAGCTAACACAGCATGCGTTTAATGTGTCCTGTTGATGTATTAAGTAAAAAGTGATGAGTAGCTTGCCTACTGGGGCTTTATTTGGATCTGAATAAGACTGTGTACCATTTTTCCTTAGGACACTGGCAGTCTTTAAGAAGTGTTTTGTATATTACGCTTAACTAAGCATAACCTTTTTTCTGTGATCTTTAACTTCTGGTTTCTTTCCCCAACAGAAGCAGAAAGCCCAGATATTTGATCAAACTGACAGTGCATTCATTTTTCAGATTTCTGGTTCTTGGAAGGGTGCCTTCAAAAGCCACAATGGTCTTTAATTGTACAGAGCACCTGCTTCAAAATACCTCAGTGTTAAACTATTTGTTTTTCCCCCTTGGAAGACCATAGTATTAGTTCTGTTAACACTTTGACACCATGCCAAAATATACAACATTCATTTAGATTGAGTACTAAAGGCCCTATTCACCAGTTTTTTAAGAGAAGGGAAAAAAGAAATAAGGGTCTTTCACACATTCTCTCTGTAATTATAAATATAAAACTATTCTTGATTCATCTACCCAACAGATGGAAATACTGTAAGGGTTTACTGTATAGCTCTCGTATTTTCCAGTAAAAGAAAATACTGATTTTATTCATTTACTTTGGATTTCTTATGCTTCTTTTTTTTCATGGTCTCCAAGGTGAAAAACTAAGAAAGAACTTGTTATATGAGTTAAATCAGTCATGCGTATAGGTAGGTGCCTCTGTGCCCAGAATAAATGCCACTGGGCGTTTAACTGCAGCTCTGGTCAACTGCACATAGCTGCCCTTGTTCTCAGGCCCTCCCCTATGCCGCTCAGTACCCCCACAATCTTTGGGTCCCAATGCCTCTGAAAGCAAGGCAAGCTTGCTTTGTGTGGTAGCTGACTGAAATACTTGTACCATGTGGGCCCATGGTGCTGGCTACTCCGAGTTATTTTGTTTTCGTTTTTGTTTGTTTGTTTTGAATAGAAAGATGATGGTCTGTGGCTTTAGGAAGCGTGCTAAAAGATGCTGCCATAGGGCTAGCTTTGGTAGAATTAAAGTATATCTACAGCTGTGTGTAGGAGAATAGCTGGAGAACACATACACATATGTGCGTGCGCGCACGTGTACACACACACACACACACACATTACTGAGTTGCATTAGTTGTCTGCACAGACTGCTTTTGTTGACCTCATGAAATTCTTTATGCTCTGTAGACTCTCTCCGGAATACTATCAAGAGTGACTCAAAGACAGTCTGGACAAACTGGCCATGGACCTAAGCCATGGTGGCTCTGAGGTTCTGTGCCTGGATGAGGATGATGGAGGAAAATTCCCTTAAGTACAGTCAGAAGCAGAGTCTGTGCCCACGATGATGAGTGTTTTACAGTTAGAACTGAAAGGATATGTAGCCTTCACAGTGGAGTCCTCCTAAATCCTGATTTCAAACAGGGAAAACTGGATATCTCTTATGAAGTTGCCTCTCTAGCCCAGAAACTTCTGAAGCCCTCCCCCAAGACTTTTCTTTTCTGCGGTCTCTTTCGCCATTCCTTACCAATTTCCACCTTTGTTCCAAATCAGATTCCTATCATCACTTGTAACTCAGTGCTTGTGCTTGGCCTTTGGTCCTGGGGACTCAGCCTAGGTCTTAAATAAGCACAGGACACTGTCCACCTTTACAGTGAACTTTGGTTAACTGTTTCCCTGAAATCTAGATCTTGGGAGTTACAATCCCAGCCCTCCAGACTGCTGGGAGGCTCACACTTCTTCATTTCTCATTTGCTACAGCTTCCCTCTTGCATTATGAAATAATAGCATGTCTTAGAGTGTGGGATCACTTGTTCATGTTCTCTCTCTCTCTCTCTCTCTCTCTCTCTCTCTCTCTCTCTCTCTCTCTGTTGCAAACATATAGAAAGGTACACTGTTGTCCGGAATTGGCTGCAGAAACACCGTAGGACAGGGCTTCTTCCACATTAATTCAGTGCCATACAAGGATAAACTTCACTGTGACAATTCTTCACTCAAACTTGATCACCAGAAATGAGTTTCCAGAACATTCTCTATGGTTCTAGGTTTTACTTTTTACATTTTCACTAATCCATGGCATGTTGGAGCATCTCTACATTTAGAGTCAAATAATCACTTCACAACACTAGCTCTTCTGCTAAAGTTAATGCTTCCAGGTATTTTTGTTTGTTTGTTTTTTGTTTTTGTTTTTTGTTTGTTTGTTTTATTTTCTGGAACCCTCCTTTCAGCCCATAGAGTCACCTAGTCCTTGTCATATTGTTGATCCAATGTATCTTGCAGTATGGCCTCCTCCATATGCTCCATGGGGCATAGATTCCTTGTGTAAAGGCTGTGGTCTATATATCATAAAGGTTTACTCACAGAGGCATCTGCATCTGCCATAAACTACAATGGGCAGGCTAAGACTTAGGAGTTCCACTGTTTGGGAGTGTGTGTGTGTGTGTGTGTGTGTGTGTGTGTGTGTGTGTGTGTGGTGTTTGTGGGTAAGTATGCTCACATGGAGGCCAGAGTAGGATAGGCAAGGGTCTCCCTCTCTGCTTGTCCATTTTCTTCCAAGCTGGGGTTCCAGGCAGTACAGCTATTTCCAGCTTTTTTTTTTTTTAGATTACTATTTTTATTAAAGTTTTGGTTAGCACATAAATCAGTCTCACTGTGGTGTCTTCATGCATATATACCATCACATAATCTGTCACTTTAACGTCCACAAAGCACTTGTGTCTACTGTATGGAAAGTTTTAAAAATTCTTCTGCAGTTTCATAATATAAAGAAAGAATTTTAGACATTTTTATTCCCCTTTATTCTCTCTCATTCTTTCTCCCTGAAACCTTTTCCTTCCTGGCAAGTCCTTTTCCCACATGTTTGTGTGTGTGTGTGTGTGCGTGCGTGCGCGCGCGCCCACACACACACACACACGCACACACACAAACACACGCATATGGGTGCATGAGTGGGTATTTGTGCATGCCTACTTGTCTGCCTGCCTGCCTGTCTGTCTGTTTGCATACCTGCTTACATGACTGGGGTGAAAAGTTATTCACTGGAGCAGGGGCAACTTGTTAGCAATGACACTGAAGAGTGACCTCCTGACCCCAGACTATGATTCCTTGGAGAGAGGTGGCTCTTCATGAAGCCAGTCCTCAGCTGGGTGATGGTGGCATACCCTTTAATCCTACCACTAGGAGACAGACGTAGGTGGATCTCTGAGTTTGAGGCCAGCCTGGTCTACAAAGTGAGTTCTAAGATAACTGGGGCTTCACAGAGAAACCCTTTCTTGAAAAACACACAAATATACAAACAAACAAATTAAAGAAGCCTCATACCCCCGTCATGGTGAAATGCTGACTTTTGAGTCTTGTGTGTGTCTTTCCTGAGTAACCATAGCTATGGTGAGTTAATGAGTGTGATGACCCTCTCACATCCAGAAGATATATTTTTACTATATACCTTCCTATCCTCCGAGCCTTCTGTTCTTTCTACCTCTTCCAGAATGTCCCCTGAGCCTTCCAGAGGTGATGTATGTGACCCGTTTAGGGTTAAGTATGCCACTGCCCATTATTCCTATCACCTTGACCCATTCCAAGGCTCTCCGCTCCTGGTACCACTCACTGCAATGGGAAACTTCTCTGATGAAGGCTCAGGGCAGCAGCAGAGTGTAGCTCTTCTGGGTATTTAGAGGCAGTGTTTAATGCAGGTGCTGGGCATGCAGTCTCAGTTCCTCATGCTAACAGAACAGGGCTCTTAACTGCCGACTCACCTCCCAGCTTCCACTGCATGTAATTTTCATATCAAAGTAGGGAGTTATAAATAAATAAATTTAGTAATGAAAACATACAAAATATTAATAAGGCAATATTATACCTGACATTTGCCTGCTTCCCCAAACTAACAAATGTCCAGATCTAGTTCTTCTATAAGATTTATACTTCATAGATAAAGCTTATAACCATTCAAAACTAAGTGTAATTCTCCTTAGTACTCCAGGCATTTTGACCTCTGTGGTAATGTGCTCGGCGGGTCACTTGGGCTTTTATTCAGGGCTATGCTGTAAAATCTATCCTATTGACGGATGTAGATCCAGTGCACACTTCTTCATCTCTTTCCATTTCGTTCTCATTAATAGATCCCTGCAGTGAGTAGCCTTATGATTCAGAAGTGCCCCGCCCCCGTAGGCTCAGGCTTTAACTCTTGGGTCCCTCCCTCTTGGTGGCCTTTTGTGGGAAGGCTGTGGGAGCTTTAGGAGGTAGAGTCTGGCTGAAGGAAGCAAATGGCCAGGGGCTGGATCTTGTCCCAGGTTTCTTCCATCTTCCTTTCTCTACTTCCTGTCTGCCGTAAGGTGAGCAGCTCCCTCCATATGTTCCTGCTGCCATGATTCTCTGCCTCACACAGGGCCTAGAGGCACAGGGTCACCTGACTGTGAGTCACATCCTCTGAAAGCCTGAGCCAGGACAAAGGCTGTCTCTGAAGATGGTTGCCTTTTGATAGATTGTCTCAGGATGAGAGAATCCCTCGCAGTGCCTCTTTTGCCTGTTTTTCTATTCCTCCTGCTCCTTGTTTGACATCTCCTTGTCCTGATTTCCCAATCACTTTGCCAGGTAGTTTGAGTGCTGGTTCCAGAGGCTCATAGATTTGAATGTTTGCTTGCCAGCTGGCGGCCTATTTAAAAAGGGTTAGGAGGGATGACCTGGTTGGAGGAAGCTTGTCTCTGAGGGTAAACTTTGAGGTTTCAAAACTCATGCCAGACCCAGTTCCCCTCCCTCCTTCCCTCCCTTTTGATGACAGTCTCTTTGTCTTTAGGCTTTGTCATCTTGTTAGAATACAGCTAGGAATTATCTAGTCTAGTCCCCTAGAGCAGATTTGGAGATAGAGATTTGTATGACAGCATTTAATTATTTAATACAATATCCTCAGGAAAGTAGGGCATAAGAATAGAGTGGAGGCTAAAACATATGTGACTTCTAATAAAACTTAAGAGGAGATAGTTTGTTTATTACACTTTAAAAATTTTAGACATTTTAATAATAATTTTCTCCTTCCCCAACTCTTTCCAGATCCTTCCTACCAATCTAACTTCAGATTCTTTTTCTATATCTCAAAACACCCTAGAAACAAACAAAAAAACAAAACATATGTAAAAAGAGAATAAAAACAAACAAAAACCAATAAGACAAAAAAAAAATGCCAAAGCAAAACAAAATGAAACAAAAAGCCCACAAGAAAACATGAAGTTTGTTCTGTGTTAGCCAACTATATCTGGATGTGGAGCCTGCCCTGTAGTAAGACTGATATTCTTAGTGAGATGCCATTGGAGAAAACTTATTTTTCTTTTGCCAGCTATTATCAATGAAGATAGCTTCTTGGTTTGGGATTGGACCTTATTTCCACACTTTCCCAGAGAGGGTGATTTAGTGTCAACCATATAGGATAATGTTTTCCTTGATTTGAATCACTGACCCATGTGTCAATCAGAAAGCAAGGCAGAGATCAAACTATCCATGCCTATGTTACAGGATGGGTTAACTATTAGACTTAAATGGACAGATTATGAATGTCAAAGTTCCTCATTCTCCATGGACAAGCGCAGTTAGGCTCTTACAATGAAGGACAGACCACATTTTGCAATCAGAAGTGAGGCTGTACCTGATGACTACTATGAGGGTGAGGCTGGGAAGAACTGAAGGGTGTGGGGCGGATGATTATAGCATCTCATACAGAGTTATTTTTATTGGCTTAGTGCACATACTCTGGGAGATCACTGAACCCATCATTTAAAAAAGTATTTTTACTTACATATGCTCTATTCTTCAGAATATCTGCTAAGATTTAATTTTCATGATTATAAATTATTTCTTGGTTTTATTTTCAGAACTGGGGATCAAATCCAGGGTCTTGCACATGTCAGGCAAGTACTCTGCTACCAAGCAAATTTATTTGGGTCTTATTTTGCCTTTTGTTTTCTCTTACTTTTTTATTAGAACTTTGAGAATAATTATTTTGATATATTTTAGATTTTCCCTATAATCTCTAGTTTAAGTATATTCATTTAATCTTGTTAATGTAAGCATGCTTCTGTGTTTGTTTTAAGATTTATTTTATTTTATGTGCTTGAGTGTTTTTCTGGGACTGGAGTTACAGATGATTATTGCTGCCACTTTGGTCCTGGGAACTGAACCCAGGTCCTCTGAAGTGTAGCCAGTGCACTTAGGCACTGAACCATCTTTCCAGAAATGGCCCATATTTGTTTTAAAAATATTATAGTAAGAGCATCAACTATGAAGGTTGGGGGGATGGCAGAGGAGAAGGAGAAGACCACAGGCAAATAGAGGAGGCTCAGCAGTCTCCAAACCAGTTTCTGTCTACACATGGCTTCTCCTAGATTCAGTGTGTGTGTGTGTGTGTGTGTGTGTGTGTGTGTGTGTGTGTGTGTGAGAGAGAGAGAGAGAGAGAGAGAGAGAGAGAGAGAGAGATTTCTATGTAGATATGCTTTCTTTGCACAGATCGCTGCAGAAACGTGAGATTTGTGGTTGGTTTCTCGGGTAAGTCAGTGGGAACGGAGCCTGTGATTCTGCCCTGCATTCTACCTCTACCTTCCCACTCCACCTGGCCCAGGGTGTTATCCCTCCTTGTGATTGTCAATGAGCTTTAAACTGTCTTCTGGCTATTAGAGATGATTTTTCTAAACACTTCTGCTGGACTTCAAATCCATTTTTACCTCTAGTATCTGAGATGTACTCTTTCTTCCTTTGAGTAGGACTATTAATTTCTCTACCATTCCTCTGTGAGAGGACAGCGTATCCCCAAACAGGTTAGTTAGTGCATCATGCAGTGAGGACAGATTATTCTGAAAGGAAGTGAAGGTTACAATTCATAGCTATTTACACACACACACACACACACTCACACACACACACACCTGTCCATGTGCATGCATCTTATTTTTTATTTGACAATTTCTTTCATAACACATTTTTGTCATATTAATCCCTTCCTCAGATCTGTCAGCTCAGTCCCCCTTCCATGTTCACACAGCTTTGTCATTGTTGTTGTTTTTCTCTCCTCTGTTCTTTCTTCCTCCCATCAAGTCATCTGTGCTGCCCATGTACTTTTCAATGTGCAGCCTTCCACTAGACTCTAGAGACTACCAAGGCTGTACCCTTAAGAGACTCTATTCGTTCTGGCTCCTGTCAGCTCCCAATAGCTCCTTACCTGGGAGTGGAATTTCATGTCCACCTCCCACCCCTGTGCTTGGCTTTTGCCAGGCTTGAGCATTACAGGATTTTTGTCACACACTAGGTGAGTACATTTGTTCAATTTCCCTGATATGCCCAGATGACATGACCTCTGGCTTTTTAATTTAAAAAATATTATTCTTGGTGCTGGGGAAATGGCCCAAGAGTTAAAAGCAGTGGCTGATCTTCCAGAGGACCAGGGTTCAATTCACAGCACCTGCATGGTGGCTTATAATTGCCTATAACTCCAGTACCAGGAGATCTAGAACCTCCTTTGGTCTCTTCAGGCAGTGCATACATGTGGTACATAGACATATTTGTAAGTCATACATCTATACATATAAAATAAAAAGTAAGAATATTATTTTGGTAATTTTGTTCATATATATGATAAATATACCCCATTCTCCTCATCAAGTAGCTTCACAGATCATTGCCCTCCCTACTTCCTATCCTTTTTAATATTTTTATTAATTATTTGGAAATCTCACATCATGTTCCTGATCATGCTCACCTTCTTGTCCTTCCATGTTTGCCCCCCACCTGCAACCTCCCCCAAAAAACCCAAGTCCATTTTGTGTTGTCCCTATCTGCTGAAGCATGGTCAGATTCCTAGTGGCTAGCCCGCAAAGGGTGTAAGCATTCCTACGGCCTGCATTCACCTGGGATGGAGCAGAGCTGCTGCTACACCCCTGGGTGTGGCTATGCAAACATGGCCCACGTACCCTCTTAAAGAAAGTGCTTACACAAGATCCCTCCCTTTTCCTCTTTCGCTTCCCGCATCTCTGTTTGCTGTCCTATTAATAAACTCTAGTGTGGTATTCCCGCTCTTGCGATTCCATTCATGCACAACAATCCAACAAAGGGAGGATGACTCTTTCTCCTCCTGATTCAGTTCCAGAAGCCAACAACCCAGGAAAGCGATGCTGTGGGCCAGTAAGGGGTGGGGTCTGCTCTCCCAAGAGGGATGGACCCACCTTTCCCATGCCCACACCACCACTGGCATCTGCACAGTGATGGGCACCACTACAAGGGAGAAATGTATGCTGGAGAGGTAGGAAAAGTAGAAAAATGGAGCAGATAATCAGGATGGGGTATAACACCTGGTGCTTAATCACATGCAGACTCAGCCCCAAACCTGCTGCACATCTGTGGGATTTCCATGGCACTGGGCAATAACAGAGGCCCAAGATGAGAAAAGGTTCACTTTCTCAATTCAGCCTCCTCAGAGGACCACCATGGCCTGCAATGTTACTGGAGGCCATGTTGATGTTTGTGCTACTGTCCTAGGTCCTAATGAAGACTGAGATCCATGTGGACATACACAGGAGAAACCATGTTGTTGTCTGTGAAGCTATCTGATTTCTTGGTGATGTCCTCAGACTTTGAGGCCTCAGGGTGCCATGCTGCTATGAGTGTCATATGTAACCACCACCTGAGGCCATGTGAACGCTCTCTATTTTTAAAAATAACCTACCAAGTATAATGCATGTGTCTATATGTCCATAGGTATGAGGCCAAGCACTGGGGCATAGGCATCTTACCTGTGGCTGTATCTCAGCAAAGAGTCTCCTTCCCACAGCATTTATCAACTGTTTCCAAGTTAAGGGCTCCCTAATCATAGGGTTCTTCTTCCGTATTTGCTGACATGTTGGCTGGCTTGATCTTGTGCAAGTCTGAGGCATGTAACCACAGGTGCTATGATTTCATGAGTGCAGTACCCCATGTCATGTCCAGAAGACGACATGTCAAAGCATTCCTTTATGCCATCATGTTTCAGGTTAGACAATGTCCCTAGGGCTAGGTGAGAAGTGTGGGTAACATTCACCTGTTGTCTGCAACCTGAACTTTCTTAGTTAAATGGTCACACTGTATTTCTCATAGTGTAAGTAAGCATGCACAGGGTTATTCTAAAGCAGTATACATGTGCACGTAATTGTATTTTATGAAATGCTTGTCCTAGCAATTTGATATTCTAAGTGACTTAGGGCAACTAGGAGAAAACCAGAACTGATTTTCATGAGTAGTCATGTCACTAGATCTGAATGGACAGGAATGGGCTTTAAAGGAATAAACCGTATTGTCCCCGAGTTTTAATGTTTATCACCCACTGTGACCCTTGATTAACTTAGCAGGAAATACTGTCTGGAACTGACTGTCCAGATTTAAACCCTGAACATTGATGACAGTTATCAATTACTTACATCAGTGTTCCAGACACTGGGAATGTATGATCTCACTTTATGCTGCTGTGTGTGGGCATTTAGACATCACTGCTCAGTTTGTAAGATAAGACCCTGATAAGATGATCAGTCTGCTGAAGATTAAAGGGGACCTAATAATCAGTGTGCCTCAAAACCATGTGCCCCTGCATTATGTTCTGAGAAGGACACAGGGCCATCCAGAAAAGCATGAAGCCATTATAACAATCAGGACAAATTTCCAGTTAAATTACTCTCTATAATTCTGAAAGGGATTTATGTTAAGAGATAAGGACTGGGAAGCCTAGAAGTGTAGGTTCTGAGTAAGAACTCAAAAATGTTTCATGGAGCAATCACCAAAAACTGTCCTTACCCACAGGGAGCCACAGCCAGAATGGGCGTAGCCATGAGCCATTGGAACTGTTATGATTCACGGTGGGGTATTTGTCCACACATATGGCTTCCAAGTCTCAGGCTTCTCAGCAAACTGGCTTCCAATCCTTATTCTTGATACCACAGGCATATACCAACACTACAGGAGCCAAACCCAAGGCTTTACAAAGTATCCAGCAATAATGGTGAAATAGTTAGCGTTGCCGTTTTCATGTTTCCAAATATTTCATAAACATATCTGATACTGAAAAAAAATCTCAATTCTATCCAGAACCCTAGTTGCAATGGAATACAGTAAATGTGATTTAAAAATTTCAGAACTTCTATGACCCAGAAAGCTTCACTAGAAGATGAGAAATGAAGGTGAAGCAGGTGTTCCCCAGTTTTTCCTCATGGAATTAATAATGAAAATATTGACTGGAAGTGTTCCTTTGCAACATGAACAATTAGAAAAGTAGATCCACTAGAGACAATAAGCACAAATCTCTGAAAAAACTGAGTGGGAAGACTTTCCCTGGGTATTTTCTTGGAAACCCTTGGAAGCCTCTACAGCTGAGGTTGGGTCATTTGTCCAGAACTAGAAATAAATCACTTAAATCAGGTGATTCCCTATGATCTTCAAGACACTTTCTAATTTGTACCAACAGAAGTGAAACTTTGTCCAGAATAGAATAGTTCATAATTCTAATTAAAACTGAAGAACAGGAAACATCCAAAAGCAAAATCCAGTCGGTCCTATTATTAGTACTATGAGTTAGTCCATACAAGGTATTGCAATAAGAATTCAGTATATTCAGACACTAATAATCAGGACAGTTTCATTTGTCCAGGAATTGATTGTATCATCAGCTTTTTATTCTTGTCTCCCACCTTGTTCTATACCATCAGTCTAAGCATGTTCTTCAGGCAGTAACTGAATACTTTATATATATTTTCATGGACTGAGATGGTTTGTGCAGTCACATCTGGTTTGCTGCTCACTAGAGTCATTCTTTACTCTTTTGTATCCCAGGAACGGGTCATGGCCTATGTTCCTGTCCATGGTTTCTGCCATGGAATTATCACTTCAAGTTTATGAGATGCAGGGAGTAAGCATGATAGTAACAACGAGAAGGAACAGCTTACAAATAAACAATCGATGGAAACTTGGAGCTGATGAGGTCTGAGTGGCTGAGAAAGAAGAGTTGAGGAAATGGATCATGAATTTCTTTCCCTCCCATCCTGTTGTATTATGTGGCTTCTCGAATGTTGCATAATATAAATCATTTACCTCAAGGAGAGGACCAGTTATAGTCTAACAAACTCAGAAGATTTACTTCATTTTTTTCTCTGCTTGGAGAGCTGTATCAATTCCAGCTAAGAGAATATCTTATGTCACCTAATGCAACAAATACAACCTGGAGCGTCCTGGGCAGCATCCACAATGTTGGCAGACACATGTTTCCTGTGCCCTGCCAACCGCCATCAGCATTATTTTTGGGTGGATCTGAATTTGAACGGTGCAGAGTTTCCATTACATCGTCCTAATTGTCAAAGCGGGGGTGCTATAATTTTGGAAAACTAATCTCTAGTTGTACCCGTTGCCATAACATCCAACTGAAATACTACTTCTCTGTACTGGCTTGGTCGCAGTGCAGCCGCCAGCCTGGTAGTGAGAAGGCCTTGGGAAGGCAAATCTCTCCACAGCCCGCAGTATGAATGGAGCGGTTCACATTGTTGTGCACAGATATAGAGGTTAAACCCAAACACATGAAAAAGTGATGCTGGAAGCACTTGGGAACAGCTGGGCCAGATGAATAACTCGATTGGATGCCATGAGGAACAAATTAAACAACTGAGTGGAGACCAGGCCGCTCCTGTGACAGACACTTTAATCAGGAAGTCAAAAGCTGATTGACAAGATGAAAAGCTGGATGACATGAAAAATGGAAACAGAAGGAACAACACAAGAAAAGGGCACCCCGGGTCAGCATGCTGACAAAAATAATCAAGGAAGACAGGCCATAATCCAATCTCCGAGTGTTTGGCATGGCGTTAGTTATGAGAGCCTGCAGCCGAGAGGAAAGAAAACTGTTATTAAGCAAAGAAATTATCTGGCTTTCTAGAACTTACTATTACATGTTCACTGCAGGATTTTTTTTCCTAAACAGGCATAATAGCTTTTGTTGAGTTTTGTAAGATCGATTAAAAAGTGCTGATATATCTAGATATTAATCACAAAATAAATAATTTGATACTGTTTTTAATTCAGAGTTAAATAGGTAATCTGAACACTGATTACTTGAAATTGCAAATATGGGGCCTTCTGTGTTCTGCTATTTAAGACAGAGGAAGAAGAGGTAGCAATTATGGATGGGAGGATTCTGCAGCCCACTTATTAACTCTTATATTGGATTCTGGTGCTGGAATATCAGGCTGAGCTTCAAGAAGTTATCAGTGACTTGAATTATTTCTGTTATATCACATTGTCTCACTTGTAACTGAGCCAATGTATTTGTAGATAACATTTTTAAAGAGGAATAGAATAATTATAAGATTTTTTTAAAAAAAACCAAAAAACATAAAAGTTAGCCATTTATGGGACAAATGTGTTCATTGATATTACATGGCTGGAATTGTACATTTATTTCAGTAGTGGATCATTTACCAGATGAAGGCTCAGAAAAATAAGCACCTTGGCAGAGGGTTTAGACACTGACTTCATGCCTTTTCAACAAACTCATATACCCTGCGGAAAAATAAAAAGCTTACAGGAAATATCTAAAGACCAGTTGACACTGTCTCCACGGGACTCCTGTATAGGAGTTAAACCCACGTCTCGAGAGAGAAGAAAAGCAGTTTTAATTCATTGTCTTAGTCTACTGGTTTTCCAACTGTGTTTCAAATCTCTGGGGGGTTTGAAAGAAAAGTGTGGTCACGGAGGACATGTTTCATTTGTATCTACTCCATTACCTTCAAGTCCCAGAGGTATTAGAGTTCTGGGGCATTAAAAACATTGTCAAAAGGTTTCCTGGCCTCAAAAGTGTGTTTTAAAAACCCACCACTTTAATGATCTACTGATAGGTTAGTATGCTACTGTTTGTCTGAACATATTCAGTTCAAGGGACCAGGGTGGTAGAAGCTGACACATTTTGCTTGATAAAGTATCTTGTAGAAAGCCAAACTGGATATGTTTTTTAAAATATATAGAATTCTAGATCATTGCTAAAAAATTTCATTTTCTGTAATTTTTCTCCAGAGTTCCAGTGCAAATTTGACAGCTTGAATCTTACTGTTGCCCTCTATTAAAATGGACTTGGGTCATCATTCTCCAGACGGACACCTTTGTCTTGTCACTACCTTGGAGGACATATGTAGATGCCTTACCCTGCCAGGTTAGTCACTGACAAGGCTTCCCCTTATGCTCTGAGTACAGCTTACCCTGGGAAAGTATCTTTAAGGAATTTCAGGAAATCCTCACTGCCTAGAGCACTGTGACATCACACATGGAAGGAGAAAAGATGTGTCCCTTAGATGTCTATTCTGGGCACACCTTGTACTGTTTGAAGGTCTGACCTATCATGTTTTACACCTTGAGTGTGAATGGGAGCTGTTTAAATTAACCTGGAATGTCCTGGGCTGAGCTTACTGTGTGGACCTGCTTTATCTTAGATTATGTACCAACCCACAAACTTTGATCATGTGTGGCTCCCACTTAAAGCCCTCCAGGCCCTGTGTCTCCCCAGCTTTTTCTCCTTAATTCTGCTGGTTCACTCTTTAATTGCTGGTGTTTCTTCATCCTGGAACTAATGTAACTAATCAGAGACTCATGTCTGGCTTCATCAAGGGCTGGGGACAGAATGTGATGTATGCTAGTGATGAGGTAGAGGAATGTGACAGGTGGAGGGGGCTGCACCAGTCATGGCAATATTGTTATTACTAATATGGAATTTTATTCAAATATCATTCAATGAGAGAGGTTTAATTTTTAAAATACCACAAAACATGAAGTACTTAGGGGAGAGAAAATACACATATGTATGTATATATATTTATGCTGTGATATAGAATATACAGTGTCAGGTCCAGCTATTTATCTTATTTGACCCAGAATATATGACTTAGAGAATGTGAAAGTGTGTTGAATAATGACTGTGGTGAGATCTTTGTTCATATTTTGCTGTTAATCTTTTCAATCTGCCAGAAACAATGATTTATCATTTTCCCTTTTATAAAATGTACTTTGGCTTTTGTTACTACATCATTTCTACTGACCCAGCCAAGCCCAGATTTTATGTTGTGTGCCACAAAAGGATTGGGGCAGAAGCATGGAGCATGGATGGGATGCGGGCACTTTTTGGAGCATACATTTAGAAAGAAGAACAATACATCATTTGAAAGAAAAATAGGCATGAAACCCAGACAAAGTTTTTTCCTATTTTATGACTACATTAATATCCTCTAAAAAACTTATTAAACATAAAGTATCCAATTTTTGTTCAGTGCCATAAATACACATTCATGAGTTAATTGGTAAGCTATCACTTTGTGGTATTATAGTAATATACATCACAATTCAGTGATTGTATTTATGTATCTGTCTATAATCTGTTATCTGCATATCTATATAGCTTCTGTCTACGTAATATTTACTATTATTTGACATCTTTTTAGCTCTATGTGTTGTATAGATTTATAAAACATCTTTTATTTACCTAATCTATGTATTTATATATCAATAGCCTATTATCTATCCAATATCATTTAGCATTTGTGTATATACTTATATTTATCTATTTCTATCAACCAATTTATCAGTCATTTATCTTTCTATCTACCTATCAATAATATAGAGGTTACATATAGCAGGCAAATTGTAAGGATTAATGACAAGAGAGAATCAAAAACAAGGTATCTTGGCCTGGTGGTGGGCACAGTGGGCACAATGGGCACGGTGGGCATGGTGGCTATGGTGATGCATGCCTTTAATTCTAACACTTGAAAAGGAAAGGAAGGTGAATCTTATAGTTCCAGACCAACAAGAGTGTAAACAGATCAGTCTCAAAAACCAAATAAATAAACAAAAATAAGATGGAAAACAAGTAAGGAGGATTCCCATGCTGACCCTTGACTTCCACATGTACACAGGAACATGTGCACGTGCATGTGTTCACACACAACATGCACACACTACACGCACACAAAGATGCATAAATGAACATACCCACTCATGCTCCACACCACACACACATACTACACACACACACACACACACACACACACACACACACACACACACCCCACCTTCCCAGACAGTAAACCATACCAGTGGTGAGATATGAGTAGGGACTATTTAAATTTTTCAACCCAGTTGACCACCTAAATGAGCTATCACATAAAGCCAACATGGAAAAACATCACAGACATCATAAAAGAAATAAGCCATCATTGTTTAAGTGATGAGGTGTTGCACAAATTCTGGTTGTAATGGAAGAAACTCAGAGCCAGATATCAGGGAAAGGCTGAAATAACAGAGAGAAGAAACACCTCAGTCAAATCTCACCCCGCTGTCTTCTAGCTTCCTAAGCCTTGCTCCTGGTCACTTCTAATGCCTGATGTTTTCCCAAGCCTGTCTTAAATACTTTCTTTGCCCAACTATATCCCATCTAGGTTAAGATTAAAGGCGTGAGCTACTCTATTTGGTAGTCAGCCTGGAACTCACAGAAACACAGAAAGATCTCTGTGTCTGGAGTTATGGGATTAAAGGCATGGGTCACCACTCTGGGCTTTCCCTGTGCTGGGATTAAAGGTGTGTGCCATTGAAGCCCAGCTGTTTGGCCTTGTACTCACAGAAATCCAGAACTCTCAGAGCTATGTGAGTTACCACTGCTCTGTTATCCCTGGAACTCCCAGAGCTACCTCTGCCTAATTTGATTGTGGGTTGATCTCTTGATATTCCGGGTTTTATTAAATATGTAATATATTACCACAGTGAAGTGTTTCAGCCCATGGACAAAGACTGGTACATAGAATGGGAATGACTGATCAAAAGTGAGGTGGTGTAGAATGATTCAATTGGTACCAGGAGAAGCAGGTATGAGAGGTGATGGAAAATCAACAACCACAAAATTGCTTGCCAGAGGAAGCAGAGACACTGCTTTTAGTATATAGTCCTGAAATGTTGCCTGTTCTAATGCTTGGTAGAATTTCATCCTAACAAATCTGTGAATCAGGCTAGGTTTCCAGGAAGAAGGGCCATGAGTGTTAACGGATTCTTTACAACTGTGAAGGGAGGGGGGAGACAGAGTGGGGACAGGGAGGGAGAGAGTGAGATCTCAACTGGAGGAACTATTTTGCAGCTTACAAGTAGAATTCAGAGAATGCATAGAAGGTCTAAGATGTACTGGGTTGGAAAAGATTATCAAAGAAACTAAAA
Source organism: Sigmodon hispidus (assembly GCA_004025045.1). Lineage (NCBI taxonomy): Eukaryota > Metazoa > Chordata > Mammalia > Rodentia > Cricetidae > Sigmodon > Sigmodon hispidus. The sequence goes on from PVIH01001836.1 coordinate 47,267, forward strand.
AAGTGGACAAAATAAAGTGTGATCTTAGGGGAAAGAGCAAAGAAAAGAAGTGTTCAATACCCCGTTCTAAGATCGTAAGTTCCATTAGGGTGTTGCCTCATAGGTTGGTTATTACAAATACTGAGTGAAATGGCAGCAGACCTCCGATGACAGAAATAAAAACAGACCCCATTCCATGGTGATTTGATATGGCACCACAGAGAGAATTCATATCAGTCATAAAGGTGACAAATTCTGGGAAGCATAGGCCATGATGCTAAATGGCATGGAAGTCCCTTAGCATTTTAGCTCTCAGTAAGAGCCATGATGATTATCATCACAGTGTTGATATCTACAGAGATCTACAGACAGTTCACTGATATTGGCTTCCCTTCCTCTTGCTGTGACAAAATACTCTGACAAAAAGAACTTAGAGTGGAAATGGTTTATGTTAGCTCTTGGTTCCAGGTCCCCGTCAACCCCTTTTAGTTCATTATAGCAGGGACATTACAAGCAGTAAGAACTTGACACAACCGTGGCACCACAGTCACGAGTGGAGAGAATGAATGCATGCACACACATTGCTCAGCTCACTTTATCACTCATGTACAATTGAGACTCTAACCACCTACTGTCAGCCTAAGTGTTTTCACCTCAGTACTACAATCGAGATAATCCTTCCCAGACACACCCGCAGGAGATTTGATCTAGAATATCTGTCATTGAGACTCCCTTCCCCGGTGACTGAAGATTGTTTCTAGTTGAGAAAACTATCACATTGCTCCTTCTAGTGAGAAGCCAGGACCAATACTCAATTACTAAGACAAACCTAAACTAAGGCTTGTACCACAGGGTAGACTTCAAAGGAATCTGTTACTATCTAAGCTTTATTGTTATTATATTAATTTGAGAATTGACACAGAAATTATACTTGATTAAAAAGTTCTAGGGTCAGGGACATAGCTCACTGAGTTAGATAGCTTCTTTTATAAGCATGAAGACCTGATTTCAAATCCTTACCACCCATGTTAACAAAGCAAGGTGTGGTCAGGCATGCCTGTAGCCCCAGTATTGAGGAGTGGAGGCAGGCAGATGATGGGAACTTGCTGGTCAGACAGGCTAGCTGAAATACTGAGCTCAAGGTTTAGTGAGAAACCCTACATCAAAACAGACAACAATAAAGTCATCATCTATTGGCCATACACAAATGTAAAAACACACAACATACATGTGCACCAACACACAGAAAAGCACGTTCACAAATAGTATGATTTTTGAACTGGGCCAAAAAACAAATATGATGCAATATTTTTAAACCCAAAATAATACTTGATGTGTGAGAGAAAAGCCTGAGGAGAGGAATTGAGGCTCCATGGGCTTTTAGATTCAAACAGTAAAGGAATTTAGAGCCGATCATTAAATTTTACCAGTGAAACCTATGTCTTTTCACAGTAAATAGCATAAAAGTCAAAAGTAGTCTTACATTTATTCAATCATCAAAGTTTGTTTTTGAAAAGGTTAAAGATGATGGATTTCCAGGTGGTTCTGGGTTTAAGAATTTTGGGTAGAGTTGTGAGGCTAGCAGTCTGGGTGCATAGTGTTGGTCGTTGGCATGTTAATGATCTCAGTGGCACTCTGCTGTCCTGTGCAGCTACAGAACTATGTCTCAGTTTTACAAGTTGACAGAAGTAAACCACATACACTTTGTTTTCCATACTATGGTCCATTTCCCTGGCTTGATGTTGGTACAGCTGGGGTAGAAGACTCAGCTCACTGTTGAATGCCTGTATGACCCTTTCTGTGCTGAACTCTGCAGCAGACTCAAAATAGTCTTCAGCACAAAGGATGATACCAATGATGTCATTTCAGTTCAGGGTTCTCAACTTCTCCTTTTCCACCTTCAAGTCAGACTCATGATGGCATTGGCTTAAGGCCACCCCTGGCAGACAGCATATTGGATAGATTAGGTGATGTTAAAGATGTGAGTACTCACTCCTGGACATTCTCATTTCTGACTGTCACTGAAGGGATGCTACTCTTGTCTTTCTAAAGCTTGTCTTCAGATGAGGCCTCTGCTGTTGGTGCAGGGCGGTCTTAGAGATGGAAGGGCTCCAGAGCTCATTTCTCTTTAAATATTTAAGCAACTTTCCTTTTTCCTTCTGCTCTATCTCATTCTGTGTCTCTATGTCATTCTGTCCTTATCCATTTCTGTCTGTCCTTCTCCCTTTCTCTATCTCTACCTGTCTGCGTCTGTGCTGTCTCTGTGTCTCTCCCTCTACTTCGATGCCTCTGTGCCTCCCTCTTTTTACATACATTTGATCTCTGCCTCTACCTGTCTCTATCTCGGTGTGCCTATTTTTCTTTCCTTATATCTGTTTGCAAATAGGAGCAAATGAGTGAGGATTTGTGAAATGAAATGGTCAGAGTTCTTCCAGGTTGCCTAGCTTGCTGACTCTTGGGCTTATCATCTTTTCTATCAAATCACAAACAAATTCTTTAGGAAATGAGGCACTGGATATTCACTCATTGCCATTTAGGATCATGGCATCTCTCCCTCATGCAGTGCACTATTTTCTACTGCCGTGGAATTTCACATAGAGGTCTAGACGTAAGGGAACAGTGAAGTAGCAGAATTCCATGTGTTCAAAATCACATTCTAGTCTTGGTCAGACCTACTTTTTTTTTTTTTTTAATGAAAGTCAGTTAGACCAGAGATATGCTATATGATTCGAGGCTTCTTAATCCTGGGAAGCTTTTGGTATATGGTTACTCCTAAGGTTAGAGGAGAAATTGGCTTCACCCTCTTTACTGAAACTTGTCATTTTTTTTTAAATCATAACTTGACAGACAGACCTACTGTCTGTGTTAGTTTTCTTTACGTTGCTATAATAGCATATTAAAGACTGAATAACTATTAAGGACTGAGATTTTGGAAACCAGGGAACAGCAGAACTTAGTACCAGCCCTGACAATGGGTTCCTTGTGTGTCATCACATTCTGAGCATTACATGACAAGGAAACATGTATACAAGGAGAAGTGGGGTTCAACTTATTTTGTTAGGAACGTGTTGCTATAACACCTTCTTCATTCTGGTCATAATAGCCTTAATTTAGCTGCAAGATCAGTCCACTGTGGTGGGACCTCACTTTAAAGGCATTGCCTCTTATTTCTCTTGCAATAGTAATTACATTTCATGTGAGTTTGGAGAAAATCCACTGGCACTGTAGTTGCATGAGGGTTTGGTCAAGAATTAGAATCTTACTACTCATTATTTCATTATGAAATTACCTTTTCTTCTTTCTTCAGATATACAATATTTGAAATCACAAACTAGCAAGCCGCCACAGCCTTGCACTTCTCTTCATGGCTACCCTGTCAGTTAATTGTGATTTTCATGAATATTTATAGTATCTATAAGTTTAAACCAAATACTAGTAGTTAAGAGAGCTTTTGCACATGCCTGGTTAAGGTTCTTTTTAGTAGATTTTTGTTTATGATAATACTTGAACTATGATAGAACCAAGTATAAAATTGTAAGAAAGTGTTTGTTCAGCAAGGGGTCTCTTTCAAGTTTTTGTTGGGTAGAGAAGCATATAAAGAAAGCAATGCCATTTATGACATACCTTGAGGAGCTCTTTATTCCAAAAGTTTCTGGAAATATAAACTATATGTGTGTGGTAGTTTGAATGTAACTGGCTCCTGTAATCTCATAGGGAGTGGCACTATTATGAATTGTGACTTTGTTGAAGTAGGTATGTTGTGTTGGAGCTCTTGTCTGTGAGTACAGGCTTTGGGCTTTGTTCCAGGCTATCTGAGTACACTCTAAAACCTGAGACTCTGTTAATAAAATCAACCATGAATTAAGGGCAAAGCCAACAACTAGTTGATAAGACTCAATCATAGGGAGTACAGAGTAGCCAGGAAGATGGCTGCAAAGGCTCACAGGAAAGAGTAGGAAGGGACTTAGAGCTTTTGCAATCTTCTTAGTTTGGAATAGCTGCAGAGACTCTCTTTTGTAATGTCTCCAGCCAAAAAGGGAGGCCAGCTGGTTGCTTCTCGGCCTCTCTGAGATAGTAGGATTTTTGGTAAATAGAATGTTACTTAGCTAAAAACTACATTCAGTGGTAGTGTCAGGGCCAGTATAGGTGGGACCAAAAATCCTGTCAGACCCTGGAGCCTGAGCAGCAGGAGCACTGACTGTGGGGTCACAGGCCCACAGATGGTAAAGTATCAGTAGATTCAGGTGTAGCCACTAAGCTGATGGAAAAACAAGAGAGGTTTTTTTTTACACTCAGGATACTATCCAGTGTCTCAGTCCACTTCCTGTTGCCTGAAAGATGTAGCATTCTTAGCTCCAGCATCACATCTGCCTGAAGACTGCTACGCTACTCTTCATGATGATAATGGACTGAACCTCCAAAACTGTAAGTAAGCCACCCCAATTAAATATCTCTCTCTATAAGACTTGCCATGATCATGGTGTATTTCTACAGAAATAAAAATGATAACTAAGACAGTATGTGGGAGTCTGGTTCACAACCAATTATATGTTGTATGACCCTTAGAATTATCTCCAAACATAGAAAACTACAAAGATAACTATGCATTGATTTTTTTTTTACTGATTTTTTTCCTCAGAAGAGGCTAGTGACATTGTCTAGTCATAATTTCTCATTTTTTCAAGTAATTCAAGAATTTTCAGTCAGTCTTATTGGAGTCTGCAATATAGATGGTTATACATTGGCATGCTAATACCCAAGAATACAAGCCTCCATATTCACATTCTCTTTTTAAATTATTTATTTATAAAAAGTTTTTTTCTATGTATTCCCCTGCTCTCCCTCTGTTACCTCTTCCCAATATCTCCCAGTCAATCTTCAGCCTCCCCCTCCCCATTTCACATTCCTCTCCCCCCAAAGGCAAGAAGTCGCAAGGTAGGTCACCTTAGCATGGTGAATCTACTGCAGGCAAGTCAGACTTTCTCATCCCCAATGTCAAGACTAGGTTAGGCACTCCTCTGCAGGGATTGGGCTCCAAGGTGCCAGCCCATTGTCAGGAACACAGTCTGATTCTACCCCTCAAGCTCCACATACTGCCCATGCCTACCAACAGTTGCCTATGCTTAGAGGGCCTAGCTCCTTTTTCCATGGTTCCCCAGGGGCTGTTCTAGATTCAGTGAGCTACCCCGATCTTCAGACAACAATATCTGTGGGACTCTTCTCACAATTCTTTTGTGAAGAGAATTCCTTCTTTTAGCTCTCAATCCCATTTTTAAATTGGGTTACTTAGGTTTTGGGGCTCTAGTTTATCGAGTTCTCTATATATTTTAGTGAACAGTCCTCTGTCAGATGTAGGGTTAGTCATTTTGTTTTAATGACTGTGACCTTGGCCTTACAAAAACTTCTCAGTTTCAGAAGGTCCCACTTATTGGTTGTTGTTCTTAGTGTCTGTGCTGCTGGTGTTATATTTAGGAAGTGGTCACCTGTGCCAATGCATTGGAGGATATTTCCCACTTTCTTTTCTATTAAGTTCAGAGTGGCTGGGTTTATGTTGAGGTCTTTGATCCACTTGGATTTGAGTTTTGTGCAGGGTGATAGGCTTGGATCTATTTGCATTTTTATGCATACTACCATCCAGTTACGCCAACACCATTTGTTAAAGATACTATCTTTTTAACATTGGATATTTTTGACCTCTTTGTCAAAGATCAGGCGTTCATAGGTTTTTAGGTTAATGTCCGGACCCTCGTTCAATTCCATTGATTCACAAGTCTGTTTTTATGACAGTACTAGACTGTTTTTTATTACTGTAGCTCTATACTATAACTTGAAGTCTGAGATGGTGATGCCTTCCAAGGTTCTTTTGTTGAGCAAAATTGTTTTGGCAATCTTGATTTCCTGTTATTCCAATTGACGTTTAATATTAGTCTTTCAAGGTCTGTAAAATATTGTGTTGGGAATTTGATAGGAAGTGCATTGAATCTGTAGATTGCTTTTGCTATAATTGCCATTTTCACTATATTGATCCTACCAATCCAGGAACATGGGAGAGCTTTCCATTTTCTGATATCCTCTTCAATTTCTTTCTTCAGTGATTTAAAGTTTTTGTCAAATATATGTTACTTCCTTGGTTATAATTACTTCAAGGTATTTAATGCTACTTGCAGCTATTATAAAGGGTGATGTTTCCCTTATTTCTTTTTCATCCCATTTATCTTTAGTATATAGGAGGGCTACTGATTTCTTTGAGTTAATCTTGTATCCTGCTACATTGCTGAAGGTGTTTATCAGCCATAGAAGTTTCCTGGTAGATTTCTGTGGGTCACTTATGTATACAATCATATCATCTGCAAATAGTGATAGTTTCGCTTCTTCTTTTCCAATTTGTATCCCCTTAATCTCCTTTCGTTCTCTTATTGCTTTAGCTAAAACTTTGAGAACTATGCTGAGTAGATAAGGGGAGAGGGAACAGCCTTGTCTAATTCTTGATTTTAGTGGGATTGCTTTGAGTTTTCTCCATTAAGTTTGATGTTGGCTGTCAGCTTCTTGTAAATCGCCTTTATTATATTGAAATATATTCCCTGTATTCCTGATCTCTCCAGGAATTTATCATGAAGGAGTGATGGATTTTGTCAAAGGCTTCTTCAGTGTCTAAGGATATGATCATGTGATTTTTTTCTTCAGTTTGTTTATATGATGGATGACATTTATGGTTTTTCATATGTTGAACCATCCTTGCATTTCTGGGATGAAGCCTACTTGATCATGGTGGATGATTTTTTTGTATACTGTTGTATACAGTTTGCCAAAATTTTGTTGAGAATTTTAGCATCAATATTCATGAAGCAAATTGGTCTGTAATTCTCCTTTTTTTTTTGCGTCTTTGAGGGACTTGGGTATTAGGGTAATTGTGGTCTCATAAAAATATTTTGGCAATATTCCTTCAATTTCTACTGTGTGAAACAGTTTGAAGAGTAAAGGTAGTAATTCTTCCTTGAATGTCTGTTAAAATTCTGCACTGAAACCATCTGGACCTGGGCTTTTTATACTTGGGAGGCTTTTAATGACAGCTTCAATTTCCTTTAGGATTATAGGTCTGTATAGGTAATTAATCTGGTCTTCATTTAATTTTGGTAAATGGTACCTGTCCAAAAAGCTGTCCATTCCTTCTAGGTTTTCCATTTTTTGTAGAGCATACATTTTCAAAGTACGACCTGATAATTTTCTGGATTTCCTGGAGGTGTATCGTTTTGTCCCCTTTTCATTTCTGATTTTGTTGATTTGCACACTCTCTGCTTTTTGGTTAGTTGAATAAGATTTTATCTATCCTGTTGACTTTCTCAAAAAACCAACTCTTTGATTCATTGATTCTTGTATTGTTCTTTTTGTTTCAATTGTATTGATTTTATCTCTAAGTTTGATTATTTCCTGTCATCTACTCCTTCTAGGTGAGTTTGCTTCTAATTGTTCTAAGGCTTTCAGCTGTGCTGTTAGTTCTCTAGTGTGTGATTTCTCTAGGTTTTTCATATAGGCATCTATTGATACGAATTTTCCTCTTATGACCGCTTTCATTGTGTCCCACAAGTTTGGGTACGTTGTAGATCCATTTTTGTTAAATTCTAGGAAGTCTTTGATTTCTTTTTAAATTTCTTTCTTGACCCAGAGATGGTTCAGTTGAGTGATGTTTAGTTTCAATGAGTTGGTAGGCTTTCTGTGATTTTTTTGCTATTGTTGAACTCTAACTTTAGGCCCTGGTGGTCTAATATGATACAAGGGATTATTTCCATTATTTCGTATCTATTGATATTTGCTTTGTGACCAATTATGTGGTCAATTTTAGAGAAAGTTCCTTGTGGTGCTGAGAAATATGTATATTCTTTTGGGTTTGGGTGGAAGCCTCTGTAAATATCTATTAAATCCATTTGCATCATAACCTCTGTTAGACTCCTCATTTCTCTGTTGAGTCTCTGTCTGGTTGACCTATCCAAGGGTGAAAGTGGGGTATTGAAGTCTCCCACTATTAGGGTATGAGAATTGATATGGGATTTGAGTTTTAGTAATGTTTCTTTTACATAGATCAGGGGCATAAATATTCAGGATTAAAATCTCCTCTTCACCAATTTTTCCTGAGATGAATAAGTAATGTCCTTCCTGGTCTCTTTTAATTGATTTTAGTTTGAAGTCTACTTTGTTAGATATTAGGATGGCAACCCCAAATTGTTTCTTAGGGCCATTTGATTGGAAAATCTTTTCCCAACCCTTTACTCTGAACATGTGTCTGTCTTTAAGGTTGAGATATGTTTCTTGTATGCAGTAGAAGGATGGCTTCTGTTTTTGTGTCCATCTTGTTAGTGTGTGTCTTTTTATAGGTGAATTGAGTTCATTGATATTAAGGGGTATTAGTGACCACTAATTGATATTACCTGTTATTTTTAGTGGTAGCTTGTTTGTATTTCTTTTCTCTGGGCTTTTCTTCTGTGGACTTATCGATTTTTTGTGGTTTCATGGGTGTACCTGGGATCCTTAGGTTGGAGTTTTCCCTCTAATGCTTTCTGAAGAGCCAGATTGGTAGGTAGGTATTGTTTAAGTCTGACTTTGTCATGGAGTATCTTGTTTACTCCATCTATGGTGATTGATAATTTTGCTGGCTATAGTAGTCTAGGTTGGCAGCCATGCTCTTTTAGTGTCTGTATAACTTCTGACCAAGCCCTTCTAGCTTTCATTGTTTCCATTGAATAGTCACGAGTTTTCTGATGGGTCTGCCTTAATAGGTAAGTTGGCCCTTTTCTTTTACAGCTCTTAAAATTTTTCTGTGTCCTGTATGTTTTGTCCTAATTATTATGTGGCAATGGACTTTTTTGAGGGGGTCAAATCTATTTGGTGTTCTGTAAGCTACTTGTATCTTTATAGCCATTTCCTTCTTTAAGTTAGAAAAGTTTTCTTCTATGATTTTATTGAATACATTATCTGTGCCTTTGAGCTGGTATTCTTCTCCTTCTTCTATTCTTATTATTCTCAAGGTAAGTCTTTTCATGGTGTCCCAGATTTCCTGAACATTTTGTGTTATGGCTTTTTTGGTTTTTAGTATTTTCTTTGACTGATGTATCTGTTTTTGCTACTGAGTCTTCCACTCCAGAGATTCTCTCTTTCATCTCTTGGATTCTGTTGGTTATGCTTGTATCTGTAGTTTCAGCTCTTTTCTTCAGATTTTCTATTTCTACCTTTGCCTCATTTTGAGTCTTTTTTTTGCTTCTATTTCAGTTTTTATTTCCTGGAATGTTTTTTTTCATTTTTTTGTTTACCTTTTCTTGTTTTTTTTTTCCAAGGATTTGTTCATCTCTTCCATTTTTTTGTTTGTATTTTCCTCTATTTCTTTAAGGGAATTTTTTTATATCCTCTTTGAAGGCTTCAATAATCTTCATAAAGGTGTTTTTGGTGTTGTTTCCTTCTGTTTTCTCTTCATTGCTCTGTTCAGGTCTTGTAGCTGTAGAACCCATATTCACATTCTTATCAGAATGAGTCTTGTCTATATCATTTAATTATATATAAAACTATCATTAATGAAAGTCAAGGAGTTTGCGCTCTCTTCTCTAATGTTCCGAGAGTCCCAAAAAGTCATAGAAAATGTTGCTTTTTTAAATTGTTTTATATGACATTCAAATAAATTTTGAGGGAAGACCAATGAGAAAACATTAAATATATGCATACTTTTTAATCTATAAAGAGGTGTTTTAATTAAGCTTGTGAGTAGTACTTTTTTTTGACTCATAAAAATGTTTCCTGAAAGCCAATGTGGATTTAATGTACATTCCACAAAGAATGTTTTTTAAGTCTATCTACATATCTGCTCATCTTTTCAACTGCATGTGCACACACCCACATGTACACACACCCACATGCACATACACCCACATGCCTCCCACAGGCACACACCCCTACATTCACACACCTACATGTATACACATTCAAATGCACATATATACATTGTTATTATTTTTAGTAGAATATTAACCATCATTTCATTTAAACTATGGTTATTCTCTGATAAAGATAAAATATTTTTTTATTAATTCTCTGAGATTTTCTACAATATTTTTTCATCACATTCATTCCAACATCTCTTCTTACTTCCTCCCAGGTGTTGCCCTGGCCTCCTTACCCTGCAACTTTCTGACCCTTTTTTTCCTCTTCTTGTAACATCTCATGAACTCCCATTTGTGCTGTTCCTACACTCATGGGTCTAGGGCCATCCACTAAGAGCATTGTCAGCCAACCTAGGGTCTTTGAATCAAATTCAGTGTCCTTCCCCCCAAACCACCAACTGTCCATAGCTGCTCAGTTAGGTGAGTTAGAAATGGGACCTCATTAACCCTTTCCCCAACCCATGCAAGAATGTTGAATGGCTTAATCTTGTACAGGTCATACACAGGTAGTTGTGGCTGTGGTGAGTGTGTCAGTGTAGTGGTTCAGTGTAATATTAAGTTTCTGATCCCCTTTAGGCCAGAGGTCCGACCTGTACACAGTGGCTTTTACCCCACAAAAATGACTCAAATGCTTATATTAATTTTATCCTGTTTGACCTATGTCTCAGGCACATTGTTAGCTAATTTTTTCATCTTAATTCAACACATTTCCATTAATCTGTCTGGCCATGTAGCTGTGGCCCATGGTGTGGCCCAGCTCACCTGGGTCCTACATGCTTCTTCTTTCGCAGCTGGATGGAGACTAATTTAACTCCACCTTTGTCTACCTGTCTCTGATTTCCTGCCTATTGCTATGGTGCTTACCACAGGTCAAAACAATTCCTTTATTCACAGAATATTTTTCACTGCATACAGACAAACATTCCCACCACAATTCTTCTTTTCTATCTAATTAAAAACAAAGGTTTCAATTTCAATATATCAAAATGATATACAACAAAACAACTGTCAAGCAAGAATTATAGTTACAATCTCTAGTCTATTTGTAATTAACAAAATTAAAGAAAATATTTTATTGTCTACCTTATCCTGTGAATCTAGAATTTCCTATCTAATATATCTTTTAAAATAACTAAGAAAGACTTTACTTATAGTTCTCAAATCTTCAACTACATCAAAGACCACAGAATGATATAATGTTATCCATATAAACAGGAAATACAAGCAACTTCCAAATCTAGAAATGATAGAGATGATACTTGTCGGCCTAGACAGTCAACCAAGTTTCCTTTGTAATGTTGGGGCATCCATCTTCAGCCTAAAGTCCAAGAGTCTCTGGCATACCTTTCAGTGATGTAGGAAATATGGCATAATCTGTCAGTCACTTCTCCTTGTGTCCAGAAGGATGCCTGGCAATTTTCTCTGCAGAGCAGGAACCTGAAGGACCATCTTGGTTTGTTCGGCCAAAGTTCAGAGGTCACTTTCCTATGGAACCTGTATGTCTAGTTTATACAGCATACTATCAAGCAGTCAATACAAGAACAGTTTCTCATCCAGTGGCTAACTGTTGCCACAAAGTAAATTCCACATGAAGTTTCTTCAATGCCCGTCATACTCCTGAAATACATTGGTGCTGCCAGGAGCAGACCTGTATTACTGTCAAGAAAAGTCTAAGTTATTAAAATATTTTAGATACCATATTCTGAAGTGTTTGAAGACTACCTATCTAATTGAAATATATCCTGTATTCCCTACAAAAACCTAACTAACATGACTATAAGTTTGGTTATTATAGATGACTATTATTCTGCATTTCTTAATTACACATTAAAATTTAAATGAATTACATAAACATAATACCTTAAACAAGAGTAGAAAAACTACATATAGCATAACAAAATTGTATGCTTAACTTATGTATAACTTAAATTTATATCAATAAACCATAATCCATCTATCTTTTTAAATCATTCTTATATCATATTCTCCCCCCTTTTTTGAAAGAGATTGACTATGACCATTAACTTTTTAAAATGAAAGCAAATATTTATAACCAATATTTTTGGAATTTTGGTATAGCTTTCTTTCTTTTACTACTTCCTGCTGATTGAGGATCATTGGCAATCTCATGGGGTCCTGAGGCTGGATCATTTTAACTGGCATCTTGGAGGCTGATCTTTCCATCAGAGAATTTTCAGGTGGCCTTGGCAAATGAAACCATATTTGCCTAGAAACAACCCACAGGCTTTAATCTTCTGTGGAAACAAAAGCAGAAACTCTTTCCCAAAGCTACATCATATTCTTGTAACCAAATTTCAAAGTCAAGATACCTTTAAAATATATATGTTTGTTTAACTTAGCAGCCTTTGCAATCAACTATCTTTCTGTAATTAGCTCATTAAAAGTTAAAAAATTTTAAAAAACACAATAATAACTATAATCCAGACTTTTTGTGTATTTGCCATCTTTATGTGGCTTTTTATATCTTTATTTCTCTATTTTTTCTTTTTTAAGGACTTTTTGTATCCCTTTTCTTTCTATGTATTCTTTTTCAAACACATTTTAACCCGTGTAAAGGTTTTTCTCCATCTGATCTGTTTCATTGTGTATCCTTGAATAACTTTTCAACTAGAAAAGATTTGAAAATGCTAGCACTGTTATGACTGCTGACTCTGCCCCTTTCCAACATGGAAGCTTTCTAAGGAGATGCTGGAGCCATGCTTACAGAGCAGACCCTAGAAAATGCTGCTACCAAAAAACTGTCTTTGGCTCTGTTCCCCTTCTGTATATAAACAGAAACCTTAAATTAATCACATGCAATCTGTTGCTTATACTGAGTCTTCTGTGAGAATTAGGGGAATCAACCTTGGGTTAAGCAGTCTGCTGCAGACCTGCCATATTTAAATTTAAGCCTGAACACCAAGGTCTCTCTATCTCTGTGTCGGTTGGATTTTTTGACATGGTGGGGCCCCCATCTTCCTTCTGGATGCTTTAGAGAGTGCTGGTAGGAGAAATTATTGTTTATAGTGGAGAGGCTAAGAAATATTAACATCAAGTGAAGATTTTTTAGTCTTCAGGAGAAAATTGTGTGCAGATAAGATTCTTAGATTAAAAAAAGAAATACACAGAGAAGTAGGATTAAAGATAAGAGTACAATAATATAGGTCTCTATATATTTCAGCTATCTTCTGTTCCATACCAGGTGGCTTTTCTGATATGTGATAGGATCTCCCAAGTTTTCTTTACCAATGTGCTTGGGTTTAGAGAGGGAGAAAGCCATTAATTCCTACCCCAAAGCCAGCTTTATTCTTCATCAATCCAGGACTGCTTTTTTTTTTAAAGGTATATAGATATAAAGCAGTGAGATTGAGCAATTACCCAATAGTGCATATTTATACCAATTGTCCTTATATTCCTTTGTAGTCTCCCTTCAGCTTTAGACGTCTGAGCATTTAGCATCCTTTTAATGTCTTAAAGATGGTTGTATCTATTCTTCTCTAACGGCAAAAATGAGACCCTGACCCAGCCTTGTTAAGTAAATGTTCCTTACCATATATCAGTTGTCATATTGGCAGATGAGTCATTACCTTTTCTCCTCAGGAGGGGTCTCCTTTTTTTGATTCAGCTCTTTATCAATCTTGTTGGTACCCATATTTTTTTCTTCTCCTGTGGAAACAAAAGCAAACCCCTACCCCATTGAAGCACATATCCTGGCTCCCATTCTAAAGTTAGTACATCCTTGAAATAAATAGGTTGATTCAATTCAGAAGTCTTTCCTATTACCCAATGTCTCTCTGCAGCCACAGTTTGTTTCTCATCAGCATTAAGAAAATTCAGGGTCAGCAAAGCACTATGTAATTTTTCCCTAGGTTTTTTCGTTACACCTTTCTGTTTATGAAGCCTCTCTTTTAAGGTACAATGAGATCTTTCCACATCTGCTTGTCCTGTGGGATTGTGTGGTATCCCTTTAATGTGCTTTATCTCATAATATCCAAAAATCTGCCCCATTTTCTGAAAAGCACGTGCTGGAGCATTGTCAGTCTTAATTTGAGCAGGAATTCACATCATGGTCATGGCTTCCAGAGGGTGAATATAGTGTTAGTGTTTTCAGAACTCAAGGCAGTTGCCCATTGCATTCCTGAGTAAGTGTCAATGGTATGATGTACATATTTCATCTTTCTGAATTCTGGAAAGTGAAACACATTCATCTATCAAATCTCATTTCTATATCATATTCTCTCCTCTTAGTTGGGCACCAAATATAGCCAGAATCATTCAAATATAATATACTGTATAAGAATTAATATTTACTATGGGGTTGAGAAAGGACTCACAGATACAAAGCAATTCTAGGAGATTCAGAACTTCTGCATTGGACATCCAGGCTTCTCCTAGAGAAAGCAGGACCCAAACAGGGCACTCGGGTCAGTTTTCCCAGGTTTTAATCAATCCTGATTAAATTAGGGGCTGGACCTTCTGGGGTCACTGGGATTTGCCAAGGTTATTACCACTTTCTTGGATAACTCCAACATTTCACTACAGGGGTCCAGACAGATAACTTGCTAACTTCTTCATTTTAATGCAACCCATGATTCATAACTTGCTCAGCCATTTGGCTTGATACCTTTTCTCAGCAGCATTTCAACTTCTCTTCTGCATCTCCTGGCATTTCTGCAGCGTCTCTGTACCATGACTCACTTTATATAATTTGGGAAACTGCTTTGGTTCTGTTTCTGTGCTCCAGAATTGTTTTTAAGCTTTCTCAAGCTTTATGCAGTTGTTTGGGCCCCATGTTGGGTGCCATCTGTTATTATAGGTTTCTGACCCTCTTTGGGCCAGAGGTCCTACTTGTGCACAGTGGCTTTTACCACCCCCTCCAAATGACTCAAACACTTATATTAATTTTATCCTGTTTGGCCTATGTCTCAGGCACATTGCTAGATAATTCTTTCATCTTAATTCAACCCATTTACATTAATCTATCTGGCAATATGGCCATGGCCCATGGCCTGTGGTATGGCCCAGCTCACTTAGGTCCTACATGCTTCTTCTTTGGCAGCTGGATGGAGACTGGATTAATTCCACCTTTGTCTACCTGTCTCTGATTTCCTGCCTATTGCTATGGTGCTCACCATAGGCCAAAACAGTTCCTTTAGCCACAGAATGATTTTCACGGTATACAGATGAATATTCCCACCACAGTTCAGCAATGCCCAGAAGACAGTATTTTACTCTGTTCTTTGCCAACCTTTTGATCTTAGTCTTTCCTCCCCTTCTTTTACAATGGTCGTTGAGACTTGAGGAGGTCCGTGATGCTGACATCCATATGTGACTGAGCACCCCTCTCTGATATGTGCTCTTTCCAAACAGAGCAAATTTAAGGAAGTTCAGAAGCCTTTTTCCCCTTCAGTTGTAACATATAGAATCACTACAAAGTCATCTAGTCCCTAAAAGCCAAACCTTCTAAGACATCTTTTTAAAGTGCTGTCATTACACTTCCACATACAACTTTCTTTGCCAGTGTATATTGAATATTTCCTAACTGTATTTTTTTTCCTCCCTAGCTAGGCTATCACACTCTACTTAGTAAAGCATATATTTAAATATTGACTGAATTAATTAGTTTTGAGAGTAAATATGAATTCTAATTGCAGATATTTGGATGAAGTAGGTTCTGAGTAGAAACTGCTGTAATGGTTTGTGTCCTAGCTTGTGCTTTTAACTTGTTGCCTGGGAGCCTGAGTTCAAATGTAGCAACCATTTGTGGAAACATCGATTGGACACCCTGGTTATTCTGTACAGGGCTTTCAGGAGCCCTAAAAACTGCACAGCCGCCCCACAGTTTCCTCTCAGGCACACCTTCATTAGCATTTCAATACTTCAAGCTTCTCCTTGATCCTTGGAAATTCTTTAATCTTCAGCATTGAAACACCTAAAGTACCAGGGATTGTGGATCTTGGTGGAATGATGTTTCTTTTGCATGCAAGAGATCTGAAATAAGGCTGTGGGCCTTTTTTTTTTTTTTTTTTTTAAAAAAAACAAAACAAAACAATGGTAATTACTATTTTGTTGTAAAATGTATCAACTAAAGGGCAGATACAAGGAAGAAGTAACTTTGTATCCCTCCCTACAGAGAATAGGAAATAATTAATGTATGTCTATTGTAAAAAAAATAAAGCTGAATATTTTGGAAGTAGTAGATACTTACAAAGCAATAAAATTTTAAAGCAATCTTATAACTTGGAGACTCAGTATCAACATTTTATATATGCCCTTTCTGATATGACAAATTACACCTACATAGAAAAAAATACAGCAGAGCATGTCCCAGTGCACTCTGGAGCAGGCGGAGATAAACGGAGATAAACTCTGCCTGTCACGGTCCCCCAAGCTGCTGCTGAGGGAATTCGCATGGCTACCAACCTCCAACTGAGCAATCAGATAAGGATTGGGGACCCTGAAGGACAGACTCACACCCTCAGAGGTGAGGAGGGGTCAGCAGGCCCCAGCGCCTGTATCCCTGCCAGGGAGAGGAGACTTGAGCTCCCGTTGGTTCTGTTCTGGTTCCGGTTCTGGGACCAAGTACTGTCTGCAGAGCGTGTCCCTGCGCACTCTGGAGCAGGCAGAGATAAACTCTGACTGCCACGGTTCCCCAGGCTGCTGCTGAGGGAATTCGCATGGCTACCCACCTCCAACTGAGCAATCAGATAAGGATTGGGGACCCTGAAGGACAGACTCAGACCCTGCCCTAACCCTAACCCTAAAGATGCACAGTCACACTCCAAAGGTATTAGCTCAT
>PVIH01001836.1:64067-214668 GCA_004025045.1 Sigmodon hispidus
ATTATTTGTAATAGCAAGAACCTGGAAACAACCTAGATGTCCCTCAACTGAAGAATGGATTAACAAACTGTGGTACATCTACACAATGGAATACTACTCAGCAGTAAGAAAAAATGATATCCTAAAATTTGCAGGCAAATGGATGGATTTGGAGAATATCCTCCTGAGCGAGGTATCACAAACTCAGAAAGATAAGCAGTGGATGTTCTCACTCATTAGTGGTCTCTAAACAAACTAACAAGAAAAAAGACAAGCATGTCCAAGCTACAAACCACAACCACTAAACAGCTTGGGATCAGAAACACCCTGGACTGACCCTTCGGATCCCACTCCAACTATAGGAACACCTGACTCACTCTTGAGGGAGGGGGGACAAAACTGGATTTGCCAGGAGTGGAGACTAAATTAAGCATTATTGGATCAGTGGGACCATGGGACTGTCTGCAGCCTGCCCAGGGAGGGGATGGGGAGTTGTGGAGAAGAAAAAATGACCTTATGTGGCAGGAGGGGGAAGAGACCTTGAATGGGGATATACAGGGATAGAAAAAAAAAATCCTGAGCGAAAGCTGAACACAAAGTAAATTTATGTGTAGCAAATTATTTGCATTATCACCCTTGATAAGTCATGCTTATGATTTTTATTTTCTTTATAGTTATTGTTAACTTATCAGCATTTTAAATTCAATTTACTGTTTTTCTTGATAAATACAAAATAAAAAAAATTGGAAAGAAATAAAAGAAAAGAAAAAAAAATTACAAATAAATTTACATCTAAGAAGAAAGAATATGCAGATAATATCTGTATTGAACTTCGATATCACCAGCTTTGGCATCCTAGTAAGGTCATTTTGAGAATTTGTACAAGTACATGTACCCAATCAATTGTCTTATCTTCCACACAAAGAAGCAAATTCTTAAATCTCTCTAAGGGTCTGTACTGAGACCAGAGAGAGGACAGGGTAATTCTAAGCTGTCTTTGTGACTCTGGAATCTTTGTTTCAGACATTGGTTTCTTTATCTACTGTTGCTGCTTGTTCTGTATTACTGTCCCCTTAAATTGATGTCCCCTACAGCAACCTAGATCACACAGGCTGGCAGCAATCTGTCTCTCATCTTCTCCTAGAAATGTCCCTGTCACATCTCATAGTCTTGTTATCACCAACTTCTAATGATGTCCTGGTAGGTTCTCAGGCTTCCTTCTACTGTCAACATGATTGGGTTTGGAATTACCTAGGAGACAAACCTCTGGATGTGTCTGTCAGGGTATTTCATGAGAGCTTAATTAGCATGGAAGACCTACCCTGAGTACCAGTGACATCACCAATGGGAATTCTGGACTGAATATAAAGAAAAAATAGGAAAGTATGCTGGGCCCTGGAATTTACCCTTTTTTCCTAGTCCACTAAAATCAAAGAAATTCTAGTCACATGTCCCTGTCAGTAGAAACTATTTCATGCCTTTACCATGTAGGACTGTACACTTAAATGAAAGTCAAAATTCGTTGTACATGTTTGTGTGTGAGTACATACATGCATAAAATTATTATGCTTATGTAAGTGGGTAAACATGCATGCAGAGTCCAAAGGAAATTCTCACAAGTCATTTCTAAAGCATCATCAGTATTTCTTTCTGAGAAAGATCTCTCACTGGCCTTGAATGAAAACAAGTATGTGTTGGCTCACCATTGAGCCCTAGCAATCCGTTTGTTTCTTCCTCCTTAGTCGTGGGGTTATAAGAGAAGTGAAGTGAGTTGTTACTTTGGGGATAAACCCATTGGCTTAGAAAGCATTTGGCTCAGAAATGTTGGACAGTGTAGTGATGACAACAGAGTGCAAGAGATTAAATCTGAGCCCTAGCAATCCGTTTGTTTCTTCCTCCTTAGTCGTGGGGTTATAAGAGAAGGTCCCATGACTAAATACTTTGACATATATACTGGGAATTGAACTCAGGTCCTTATGCTTGCAACTGAGCCATTTCCTTGTTACCTTGTATTGGAGAACATTTTATGTATCATATCTAGACTGACTATTTTTGGTTACATCTTTCACTTTGTTTTCTGTCAGGGTTCAAATGCTTCAGTCTGGAATTCAAAGACCACCACAATCTGACTCTTAATAAATTTACTTCTGCAGCCTAAGCCCGGGCAGTGGGAAGAAGAGATAGAGAAGAAACAGCCTCCCTAGAAGTGGTCAATTTTCTAATTGGGTTTTTGATGGTTTGGTGTAAAAAAAAAATCACAATTCATGTCAGTAACTGATCCTACTGGACTCAATACACATATTAAATGTTCCATGCATTTAAAGCTTCAGTGATACTTAGCTACAGGAATTATGCAGAAATTCAATCCATCTTGGCAAATACATAAAGTAGTAAATCCTGTGGGCAGTTGAGACCATTGGAAAATTTAAACATCGTACTGTATTCAGAATAATATAGTGATCCCTCATCGTGCTGGGTAGGATCATCAGCAAGCAATGATTCAGAAAATAAGAGTGATTTATGTTTTTATTTTTGAGCAGTGAATTCTCTTTTAAATTTATGGAAAGATTTAGATTTATATAGTGGGCTCTAGTTTCCATCATATGCTCGTCATCTTAATGGCCACTTTTGAATTCCATTCATCTTTACACTAGCCACAAAAGCATTTGGAGACTAAAATAAAGATTAAGATAGCAATTTGGACTCAGTGCTTAAAATTTTGAGTTGCAGCCTGAAAAATCAAACCCAGATGGTAGGCATTTAGGGGTAGTTACATTCTACTGTTCGCAGCACAGGAGTAATGTTACATGCTGAAGATATGTCATGTCAGGACATTAATTCTCTGTCAGCATGGTTTTTAAGTATAAACATCTAGATATAGTTTATAAATATAAAAACACTAGGACTGCTTTACGGTTCTGCCTTATCCAAATGTGTTGTTGCTATTTTCTCTTCATGGACTTGCCTCTGAGAATCAAGAGCAGCTGAGGGCTCCAGCTCTGTCCTCTGGCTTTCTGTTTTTTATTAGGATATTTATTTGTCTTAAATGTATAGCTGAATACTTCCTATTATTTATTCTATTACCCTGTTTTCTCCCTCCAGTCTCAGATCTCCTCCTGTTCCCCGCTTCCTTCTCTGTGTGTCCCTCTCACTTCCATATCTTTCATATGTTCTTACAGGTAAACTCTGCATATGAAGGGGAGCGCATGACAGCCATCTACCTGAGCCTGGTGTGTCCTATATAAGGGCTCCCAGTTCTATGCACTTTTCTATAAATGAGAGACAATTGTTCTTCGTAAGTCTAATGTGTGTATGCACCATGTTTCTCTTTATCCATTTGGTTGTTAATGGGCATCTTGATTGACTTCTTAACTTGAGTATTGTGAACAGTGCCATGGTAACGTTTGTGTGTGTGTGTGTGTGTGTGTGTGTGTGTGTGTGTGTGTGTGTGGTGATACCTCTTTGGCTTACTCAGTTAGGAGGTCATTTTACTCCCAAGAAAGCCTTTAGTCTTTACTTCATTTTGGCCTGTAGATGAATTTCCTAACCTCTGACCTCTGGACATCTCAGTTTTCTCATCTGTGAGATAGAGATAAGAATAGAGATGTTGTGATAGATTGACACATACAAACTGCCGCATAGAAGATCACAAAATGTCACCAATTTTTATCAAACACCATTCTCTTTGGGAAGCTGTAGTGAGGATGACAAGGAGAAGCTCTAGTTCAGAGACTTCTGACAGCATCCAGGTGAACTGGTGGTAGATCTTAGCAGCATTGGCAGAGAACAATGAAAATTATATCCTTTCTACAAGTGTAAAGACCAAGGGAAACACTGTGTGCAGATTCCCCAGGCCTTTGGAAAGATCACCATTTTCTGGCCCTGACTAACAAAGGGACCACTGAACAGGAGTTGGGAAAGAAGGCCATGCCCTTCTATCAGCTTTGGAAGCCTGGGCTGTGTTAGTCTCCATTTCCACAGGTGAGGGGAGGGGAGGACAAAATGACATCCGTGGATGTCAAGGTCAAACATACTATTAAGAGAAAAGACAAACGAGTTTTAAGACCCTCTACTGAATTTTATAAAAGTATGAAATTGGAAAAGGGCTGGTTAGAATGCAGGAGACTGAACACATATTGCAGTAGCTGATAAAGTCACCTGATGTTCACCTGGGCCTCACTTGAATTCTAAAGTGCAAAGGGAGTACAGGATCAGTAAAGGGAAGGAGCAGAGCAACCCAGATCCCAGTGGCCAGGTAAAGTCTTGTTAAACATGGAGGAGATGAGATAAAACTTGTGGAGTTGCTGTGGCAAACTGCTCAGTAGCAAATGACCCAGGTTTGGAAGGGGTGTGTGTGCGTGTATGTTAAGACTCAGATCCAAGAATGCTCAGTGACCTGGGGGGCTGCAGGTGAACGTTAGTCTTTGGCAGGTAAGAAAAACTGAGTAAGGCCACTGTACAGACACTTCTGTCTACAGACATCATCTTCTGCTTCCTAGTCTTCTTGGAGAGACTCTGATGTGTGCTGTTCTTCAGGCTGTGTGGGTTCAGATCACTGTGGTAAATTACCCTTTTCATAGAAGATGCCCAATGTACAGCCTCTCTTCAGTTATCTGCTTGTAAGATGATCAATGTTCTTTCTCTCTAGGTAGTAGGCTACCACTTTTTCTTTTCACCACTGCTGGGAACTAGAAAATGAGGACAGAATGTAGGCTTAGGAATCTCTGAGGCTGCCATGAAAAGGAAATAGCCTGGGCTGAGAGATAGCCTACTGAGCAAACATTAGGACCTTAGATTAGATCCCCAACACTAATAGAAAAGCCAGGCATGCAGCCTGTACCTGCCAGCAGTGGAGAGCAGAGAGAGGAGGATTCTGGGTCTTGCTAACCAGCTGATCTAGCAGAGGTCTAGGTTTGCTGGGAGACCTTGTCTGTGTCAGACAATCAGGCAGCACTGACAAAGGGAGACAACCGATATTTAATTACCTCTGGCCTCCACATGTGAGTGTACCTTTACCTAAGTGTATTCACATACACAGGAAGGGGGAAGTTGCTTCCACCAGTTTGTCCACAGGGTCACTTGGGTTTGAAGCTTGATCCCTATTCTTGGAAGATCATGTACAAAGATGGTATAGAGATCATGATTCTGTTGTTCCTGCTGAGAGATTTGCCTGTACTCCAGATCTGTGAGTGAGGAGTCTTGGAAATTACCATCCCCGGCTACTGTACTATATGTGAACACCACGATTCTTCACTGAAATCCAAGGAGATGTTGTCTGTGTGTAAGACCATTGGTGTCTACACCACATGACTGTTTGGGAGCCTACCACATACAGGTTTTTACATTGTTCTATTTTCTTTCCTTGTGTGTAAAGTGTATCTATATGTGTTCATTATGGGTAGCTGCACATTTGCAAGGAGGTGTACATATGTGTGTGTGTGTGTGTGTGTGTGTGTGTGTGTGTGTGTACTTACATGTAGAGGTCAAAGTCTGACACCAGGTGGTTTTCTATATTACCTTAGTTTTTGAGAGAGAGTCTCTCACTGAACCTAGTACTGATCCATTTAGCTAGATAGCTGGCTGAGCTCTAGGAATCCATCTGTCCCCCACCTTCCTAGTACTGGAATTTACACCCTATTTTCTTATTACATGAACACCAAGGGCTGAACACAGGTCCTTATCTTTACTTGGCAAGAATTTACTGGCTGAGTCATCTCTCCAGCCCTCCATATTACGCTTGAAGCTTCCTAGACCCACCCCTTCCTTCTCTGCCTTCTAGAAAATGTTTGAGCTGGTTTCTGCTCTCTTAGCCATTATCTACCCTTGGTGAATTCAGTTCATTTTAAAACAAAGCCTTTTAGTAGCTACCTGCCCAGGACTCACTGGGTGTGGAAGAAGGTATCAAAGGAGCTACACCAACTTCCTATATTATTGAGCTAAAACCTTACCAAAAAATTACCTCAGAAAATTCTGCTGTCAGAATACTGTACCCTTTGTCAATAAATGCACACAATACTCACCTGGAGACAAATGCATCCAGCTTTCACTACTCCAAGCCCATGCACTTAAACAGCCCTTCATGGGGCAATAGAGGGAGGGGCAGAAATTAATGAAGCACTTTGAGCCTAGCCCACATATGCTGACCTCCATCTGCATGGGAAGATATCATCGGGCATTTATTGTATCAAGGGTACACATTTCAGAAAAGCAGCTACACTTTTCCTTGTACCTGATAACCTGGAAAATAGAGTCATGTGTCCACTGTTCCCTGGCGATAGTGCAAATCAATAAAGAGGTCCCATTGATGGTGCCTTTGCCCACTGCAGCTGCCATTGAACCCTCTGCTTCCCATCACTCACTCACCCCGTTGTGTACAAAGAAGCAGATATGCAATGTAGCGGGAGCCCCAAGAAAAGGTCTGGCTGTTCTGTCAAAACTATTTAGTTCAATATTGTTCTCAACGTGGCACCAGAGCCCTGGACATGACACTCAGCACGTCCAAACAGACATGATTATATATGAGACAGGAAGGCACTTACATCACGGCGGGTTGTGGCGCTTGAAAGGACTTTTTCCCCCCTCTTCAAATTAAAAGTTTTCAAAAATGAAATAAAAATAAACCTTTGAAGAAAGCAGATTGAGACTGATTTTGGAGAGCCCTCCTGCCTGCTGTATACTAAAGAAACATTTTCAGAGTTTTGCCCTGATGATTCTCCTTGTAGTTGAGAAACACAATCCACTGGGAGCTTTTGTAGCAGAACAGGAATTTTATGAACACGAACTTTACAAAGACTTCCCTAGGAGATTTAAGGTCTGGAAATCAATAGATCAATCAGTGGCTTTTATCAATCTATAATGGTTCTCTCTCTTTGGATGTTTGGAAGGAAATGGGATCAACGTAAATTGAGCACGGAATCACTTATTCTCACAAGTTGAATTTGTCAAACTGTTAAGGCACATAAGTGACATGAAATATAATCATTTTTGAATTTGGGACCCTTCAGGGTGCATGTTGATTGAAGAAAAAAGGGCCAGATGTTTCTAGCAAGACGCATAGAGGCAATCTAAATATTCCTCAACCCCTGACATGTCTGACCATTTTCCCAAAAAACCAATTCATTAGCTAATTATTGGGCCCCTTATTGTGTAATATATAATTGGCCCAGGGCAAATAGCCTTCACAAATGGCTGGCTGAGTTAGGAGAATCTGTTTTTGCCAAATTCTTCCCAGGGAAAAAAGGAAATTAATGAGCCCTACCTCATCTGGCTTTTCCTTTATTTTTAATGATAACATCCTCAATGTCTAGAACAGCTTTTCTTCGTAAAGTTAGCTGGGCAGGTAGCACATAAACAGATAAGGAATGAGAAAATACAGAAATTATTTTGGGACATTAGAGCTATTTACCCAGTGTCTCCTGGACAAAAATACAGTAAAATCAGGTTAGATTTTTGTTTTTATCTTTCAGATACACAAAAGTATCTTGGGGGAGCAAATGTACCCCACTTTCAATTCTAAAGCTTTGAAAAAAATGTTAGGAAGTGAATCAGTGTTGAGAGTACTACAGATGGCCTGTTTACTCTGTCTTGGCATGACAGCAATAATGACTACATCTTAACCATTCCATTTGTAGGTAAACATTCAGTTTCATTTAATCTGTAGAGTGAATCTCAACTACAGGCACTATGATGGCATTTTAAAATCTATCTTGATTGTATTTTTATGGGTAGGGATGGTTTATCTGCATGTGTATATGTACATCATATTTATACATTTGCTTCCTCTGGAGGCTGGTAGAGAGTGTCAAATCCTTTGGATCTGGAGTTATGAATAGTAGTGAGCTGTGATGTCACAAGCATACTAGAAATCATGTTTGGGTCCTCACTGCCAAACTGTTCCTCTAGTACCGATGATAAGCTTTCTTCACCCCTAGCATGGAGTTGGAAAATAGTCATCAGTATGCACTGTCCCGCATAGGTTACAAAACACCAGGTTAAAATGCAATATCAGAGCAGTAACAAACACATTTTTGGTGTAAGTTTATCCCAGGGAATACAATATGTATATATATATATATTTACATTTTTATGCAATTGGTGTGTGTGTGTGTGTGTGTGTGTGTGTGTGTGTGTGTGTGTGTGTAGTTATATGTAAAAGTATAGAGGTCAGAGAACAATTTCCACCAGGTAGAACCTGGATCAAATATATGTTGGCTGCAAGCTCCTTTACCTGCTGAACCATCCTAATAACTCCTAATTATATTGACATGCTAACACTGAAGCCCATACCTCTGAAGTTCTGATTTAACCGAGCATCCAGCAGTCTAATCATGATTAAATGGGACTGGTTGTTGGCAAAGCCAATGGAATGTTCTGGTTCTTATTGAGGACCCCTGTAAAATGACCCTTGACTGCCTCTTGCCTCTTGGCTTGGAAAGTCCAGCTTTAGCAAAGGTAGTTAGTTACTTACTCAGTCAGTGAAGGTGGACTAGAGAGAAGCGCTGTCTAGGAGTAGCCAGAAGAACATTCCACTGTCCCAGAAGCATGCAGTGAGCAAGGATTGACAGAATACACCAAGGACCCAGTGAGCAGGGAAGAGTGAAGCTGGCCTCTGCTCTGAGGTCCATGATCCTGGAGTATTCTCTGCAGTGACAAGACCATATGTCTGCCTGTACTTTCAGGTACTACTTTGACTAGAAGGGTAGTTAGTTTTCTTATGTAATTCCCATTTCGACCACCACCCAAAATAGTATCTGATAGTTTTCTTAATGTGGCTCCTAAAGCATGACATGGAGAATTAAAGCATGTAAGAATGGCAGCCCCTGGGGTTGATGCTCCTTACTCCACTTATTCTGTGTACTGGATTTCCTTTTCTAGAGGTTGGAGCTGACACTATAGAGTTTGAGTGATTTAAATAAGCTTGTTCATGTGTTAACAACCACATTTGATGAATATTTTTACATGCCCATCACCAATCTGAGTTTTAATGGATTATTTAATACATGTACCAGGTTGCCCGGTAGGTTAAATATTACTCTCCAACTTTTATGGGTAAGGAAACTGAAGAATAAATGGGGCTATTTGCCTGAGTTCATACATTCAGCAAGTTATAGGGACAGGACTAAGATTTGTGTAGAGCCTGGATGCATGTTCTAACTTCTCATATACACATGGAACACTCCAAGACCAGAGGCTGGCACTGGGCCAGCCCACATTGCCTGTTAGCTATTACTGTGAAGTAACAAAGACCAGTCTGGGCACAGTTCTAATTACCCACTTTTGCCACAATACAGATTGTACCCATGACAAATTGCACCACAGTCATCTATATCTAGCCTGAGCTTCTGGAAGACATCCGAGACTCCTCTGACTTCATCAGCCTTATATCTGGCTGGCTGGTCACTAGATCAAAAATGCTGTGAGGTCTCCATCATAGAAAACCACTTGGACACAGGTTCAAGGTTGTGTCTGTAAAACTCTCTAGGTGACTCATCCCTAACCCTCTTCTACGTTGGCAAAAGAGTTCTTATTCTATACTAGACACCATGACACAATGCTCCTCAACCTGAGTCTCCTATGTGTCTCAAGCTGTTTTAATAGAACAGCTTAGTCAGGAAATGAATCCCTCGCAAGCATGAGGACCTGAGGTAGAATCTCAGGAACCCACTTATAAAAAGCTGTGTGTGGTGACCGTGGTGCCGAGGAACTAGAGACAAGTGACTTCTTACTGCTTGCTGGCCAGCCTAGCCTAGGTGACAAGTCCCAAGTCAGTGATTTGAGACCCTGTCTAACAAAGAGACAAAATGAAACCCAACTAATGTGATTGTCATCCAGCCTTCACAAACTAACACTGCATGCATATGTACATACCTGCCCTCTCTTTCCCCACACAAATCTCATTTATATCCAAACACCTTTTAGTGCCCTTAACACATGGTACTTCTTCCTTTCTCTGTTCCTTTATGCTGCTATTGCTGCTCCTTGGAACACTCTTCTCTTTTGGTGGCCTGCTTTTAAACCCCTGTTCATGTGCAAGAACCATAGCCAAGTTCCACACCGTCTCAGAAAATTAGTCTGTCATCCCTGATTTCACTCACAGCATATAAGTTCCTTGCTTGCTGTGGCCTGTGAATTATTTATCTTCTCTTCAGCTCTGAGCTGAGAAGTTTGGTAAGTAGAGTGAATACTTTACCTTTGTTGACACAGCCTTCATAGCCCTCTGCCCACACATAAAGAGCTAAATATAACCACCCTCCCTCAGTACACACAACTCTGAAATAAGATCACAAGATTAAGCTCATTGCTTGTAAGGAAATCTAAGAGCAATGCAGGCAAGTGGTTAGAGTCTGCTCATCTCTTTATGCTGGTAGAAGGGCTGACCATTCAAAACTACATGCCCCGTTTCTTCATAAAACTCCAAGACCAAAACTTCAGGTCTTCAGATATACTGAAGCATATGAATATTTGCATGGTGCTGTTGAAGAAGCAATGGGTATGTCCAAGCCTTAAAAGGAACCACTGTAAGTGTGTTCTACAAAACATCTGTGCAGGGAAAGAATTCAGGGAGCTCTAAGATAGGTAAGGTGACTAAGTAATTCAGCTACTTTCTCTTGAGAAATATTTCTGAGAAACTTTTAGGGTATGGTCAAGGAAAAAGGAGCTTGACTGAGGTCAGAAAACAAGCAAGGGTTTCTTCTGAAATTTTCTGCCCCCTTCTTTTCTGCTGTTTTCTTAGTGATGTATCATAAGTAAATTAGAATTGCTCACTTCTTCTGTCTGAAAAGAGACACATCATTCTGATGCTGCTGATCAGTCCTAATGTCATCTATTTTCTTATGAAAGACTTCTGGCTCTAAGATTCACATGTCTGGTAAAATTTCACAAGGGATAAAATATTTTTAATATTTATTTCACAATATTGAAAATTAAATTTCAGAGTTTGAGGAAGTATTTTCATTCTTGAGATCTTAGACTAAGCATCTGAAGCAAGTTTACAAAGTATAATGAGGGAAGAATGGAGAGTTTAGACATCAATTTCATTCTCTCCTCTGACTACTCACACCATCCCCTCACAGCATAGTTCTGACTTGTCTGTGTCCTGTGAGGAGAGCCTAGGCACATGACCCTCTGAGAAGCAGCTGTATTCTTCCAGGAGATGCATAAGAGCCATTCTGTTGGGAGTCAGTCAAAATGGTCTTATTTAGGAAGCAGAGAGTTTAACTCTAATTGAACTGGGGCACTTAAGACTGCTACAAATTTGCCTTTCTCTCAGTACGTAGTAGAGAAATAGAGAAAGAGTGATGCCATAAGGCAGAACTATGGGGTCCTAACAACGTTCTTGGAGAAGCCAAGTAGGTTCAGATAGAAAAATGGATAACATCCCACTACGGTTTTGCTGATCAATGGACTAGAGGCTGATCTGGTCAATTTCTTCACTAGTCTGCAATATATACATGGTCTATAACTTCCCTGAAATAGTTCTGTTCTATTTTTGGAACAAGTAGAAAATGCACAGACTTTTTCTCTTTAAAACACTGTGACTTTCCTGTGCCTGCCCCCACCACATGCATTTTTTTCTCATTTCTAATCAAGTCTCTCAACCCATAATTGGTAACTGCACACGTGTCAACCCTCTTATTATCTACTCACTTTCATGATGCTATACAGTCAAGCAGGTTGAATATCTAACACATGGTGTACTGAGAGGTCTCTAGTAAAAGTCAGTAAATTCTTGATGAGAGGATTTGTAAATTGTGGCAGGAGAGATTGGTCAGTGGTTCAGAGTATGCAGTGCACTTCCAGAGGAGCAGAGTGTGGTTAGAAAATATGTGCTGGGTGACTCTGATACCTCTGCTGATCTCTGTAGGCACATGTGACATACACTCAACTTAGACACATATTTTAAACATTTTTTTTAAAAAAATGTGTAAGTAAGTCATTTTACTCAGATGGTTCAGAGGTCATTGTTCTCTAACAAAGTCACTTCCAGGATGGGGTTGATGGCATCACAATCTAGTGTGACATGATGAAGGCTCCTTTACAGATGCAAGTTTTCCCACCAGCTTGAGACCTAAAGAGTGAGTAAGACAAGTAGTAAACAAATAATTTCCTGGTGTGAACCAAGCCCATTGCCTCCTAGGCTGCTTGGGAAAGTGTGTGTGTGTCGAGGTTCACTGTGTGTCCATCCTCTAAATTCACTATGGGTCAACTGCAGTAGCCCCTTATTATTTTTGCTAGAGTCTCCCTATTTTTTGGTAGGAATCACTAGAAAGGTTGAAGTGCCAGAGCCCGATTGCATAATGTCTTATAAAGGGAAGAAATCAAATACTGGTACTCTTACGTATAACCAGGACTGGGAAGTAGCTACCAGATTATTTCCCAAGGCCATTATCATTTTAACTCCTCAAAGCTGGCACACATTGCTCTGGAGAGTTTTGAAGGCATATTTGGGGACATGGCAGTGGGTGAGTTTGTTCTGTGTGCACAAAATACTGAGATTTTAAAAACTATTCTTTGTTAAATCCTTGTGGTTTTCTTCAAGTCATTGGCAGGCATATTTACTTTTTGTTACATTTGTTCCTACAGTAAACGTTCGCTGTGTTTGTCAGGGAACGGAATCCATGTCATTCCTGCATTTTCAGAAACTGTCACTTCCTGTCTCCACGCTGAACTCTTCATGAGACTTTTGGAGAATGTGTTGTTTAAAGATGTCAGAATTCCCACACAAAAGCAATCCTGTGAATTCGAATGTCATCTTCTTCATTATCAATTAGCAACCATAAGGACCAATACTCATTATTGAAACACCAAGCCCTCACAGACTTTGTCACACCACACCAAGAAATACCTGTAAAGACTTGGTAACGTACTAAAGCCATCTAGAAATCGTGGAGGTGCAGAGGATGTCTGCCCTTCTGAGCCTCTTGTTATTTGCTGTCTCTCCTCAGCCTGGGATGCTGAAGACTGCCTTTCTTTTGGTATTTCAGCCTGCTGGCTTCTGGTCCCAGATGGAACCAAGAAAAGCAGAGGAGTGTGAAAATAAAAATATTTTCAGTGTTGTTACCTCAACCTTTTAGAGCCTTAAGAGACTTCCTCTGGATTGACGAAAGAAGCGGTAAGAAATCCGGGCACTGCTTTTCTCTCTGGGCTGAATAGCACACAGTCTCAATGTTACTAGTGTGGCAAAATATACCCCAAAGGAAAAAAAAATCTTTTAGGTTTAAATTAAAATTTTGGATTTTAAAAGAAAAAAATATTATTCTTTAAGCTGGGATTCTTCCCATGTCCAAAGAAGTTTCTAAAATAGTCAAATTGAGTTTTGTGCTACTGTGAAGGACTCTGTCAATTGCAAGCCCCAGGCTGAGCCCAGGATCTTCTAACAATTTGTAACAGGCTCATTGCACAACAGAAAAAACTATGATGGCAATAGGTGTAGCAGAACTATAAAAAAAACCCCAAAAAACAAAGAACAAAAAACAAAAAAGACATGTCAGGCTTTCTCTGCAAATTAACCCTGTCAGTTACTCAAAATTCTCAGAAAACAGACAAATGGTTTTTTTAAAGGGAGAAAAATAATCTCAGTATTCTCCAGTATTTTTCCACACAGAATTGTTATATTAATTATAAATTATTACTGATGTTAATATTTTCAGTTAATTGCTTAGTTGAATTGGTTGGTAATTCATTCATTTAATTATTTAAGGATTTTTTATTTATTTATTTTGCCTAAGCCTTGCTAGCTTCTACCTTAACTCCAGGTTCTGTGCTGGTCTTTTGTATGTGTTACTTTAGGTAGTCTGGATTAACTTCTGGTTTTCAAAGACTGTTGCTAGCACTATGGTAGGCTTACTGATATTCCTCAAAGATGTCTACGACCTAGTTCCCAGAAACCATGATGATAACTGACATAACCAAGGGTGTCTAACAGACATGACTGAGATGGGTGAACCTGAGACAGGAGGGTGGCCCTGGGAATATCAAGATGGCTGTCGTCTAATCTCGGTGTCCCCAGTGAGAGAGACTGCGAAGGTCACAGAGAAACAGGAAGCTCAGAAATAGAGATGAAAAGGTAAATTTAGAAGTAAATACTGTGACCAACGAATGCAGGCTGCCTCTAGGCAGTAGAAATGGTGAGGGCCTTGCTCTTTGCTAAGGTTATACCTGCTGATATTGGAACTTTAGTCCAGTCACATTGATCTCATATTGTCTTTTTCATGTATGGAGGGACTGTTGGGCACTGAACTTCTGGGCTGTACACATGCTTAGCAATGAGTTACAGTCCTCACTTGCTTGTGTTAGACCTTTGACCTCCAACATGTAAGAAAATCAATCTACTTTGTTTGGGCTACTACCTTTGTGGTAACTTGTTAGAGGGAAATGAGCAGCTAATGCCAACTGTCCTTACATGCTTGCTGGGTGACTTCTCTGTGGGGATTATATTCCACATTACGTTGTTCAGTTTTAGCAACCATCCTAAGATTTTGACAGATGGGGAGGAAGCTAAGGAGCAGAGACGTTAAGACTTTGCCATGATAAGCAGTAGACCTGGAGCTGAGGTCCTGGCTGGATATGAACATCTTGAATCTGGTGAAATGCCAAAGCTAGTACTTTATGGGCATTATTCTTTAAAAGAATTGTGCTTATCAGATTCATATATACAGGCAGAAAGTTGCAGATCATACTGACAGATGCCCAAGACCACAGTCTTCTGAAGCCAGAGCTAGGATTTTAACAATAGCTCATGCACATTACATTTTATGTACTCATTCCAGGGCCTTGGTGGCATGGCAGACTCAGGATCCTATTGATGAGCTGTCCAAAAGGCTGTTTTCATTTACAAGCTTCTGGCTGTCACTGAGAGGATGGAAATAATGATTCTAGATTTGGAAGAGCTTTATGTGAGTGATACAATAAGCTTTAGACATTTATTCTGAAACATAGGAAATTCACAATAAATAGTACTTTATTGAAAATTATATGACACAAGGAAAGTTATTCCTCTGCTTTCCTAACCACCAAAAACCTATGTCCCACCTTTCACAGAGATTCCTTACTGAGAGGAGGTAAGTGTTCATGTTGAAGGTGTACAGTTCATTTCCTCTTTTGTCTGAGTGTGGCCATGTTTTAAAGTCATGAGTGCAGGTCATATATCAAGACATCTAATAATTATGGAAGCATTTGTACCTTACAAATCCAAGACAGAGGACTGTAAGATGCTCAGGAATAGTGGAACCATGGATGGCAATGGAGGAGAACTCCCGATCAATCCAAAGAGCAATCAATTACCATAAGAGCAAGAACTAAATTAGTGCTCTGGAAGTCTGAGTTTTTGGTTTTGTTGTGATGTTGGTATTGATTTAAGTATTAAACACATGCAGCTGACAGATTTTCCCCCTTTTTTAGCCCCTTGTCTACCCTGTGACCTGGTCCAGTTACCCCTTTGTTATTTCATGCTGATTCAATTCTCTAATAGACTCTGTGGTTCTCAGTCTCAGCTCATCAGGAGTGCCACCATTGTCTCAGCCTTTCACCTGGCTCCAGGAGACAACCAAGCAGCATATATTGCATCAGTTTGTAATCCCTCTCTAGCAGCATTATTGCTGATATTAGGAGCAGACCCTCCAGCATAGCCCAGTCCTCTCTGTTGCTGCATTCTGGAATGACTCCTCATCTTCTTCAATTCTTCTCCTTAACTTGATATTTCTAAAAACATAGTTCCCTCACATGTTAGGGCATGTTTTACCATTTAGGCATCTGTTTCTTCTCAAAAACCATATAGTCAGGTAGTGGCACAGTGTCTTCTGTGTCTGGGTAGCATCATGTCTGATTCTTTCAAAACTGATGTTATGAACTACCATTAGTTAATGCTGCTATTTGCCAAGGTTCCCTGATACATAGTTACTTATTATTTTTATAATTATTTCAGCTTTAAAGTACTATTTAAAATAAATTATTTCTTTGGGTGACTAACAAAACCTAGAGATTTATCTGTAGCCCTTTCCTAGTTCACAGTGCATGGAAATCTGCTTCTTACACGATGATTCAGCTAAAATAAGGAACATGGACTGAGCATGGGATTACCCTGTCCTTTAAGGATTTTGAAGAACAGTATAGGAAGTAAAAAGAAGTAGATTTCATCTTCCAGGGACAAGATAATTGCTATGGAGAGTCCTAGTGCCCTAATAAATTTCAGAATTATAGAATCTGAATGAAGAAAAAATATAATAGAAAAAACTCCATCACTTTTTCTGCATGAGAAATAAGCATGGGAATATTAATGATGAAGAACTAAGAATTATGTGAGACAAAAGTATTAAGTCATTTAGAGAATCCAACATCCAGAGACACTCTGCTCTGATGTGAGCATTGAGAATATACCGGGAATATTTGAGGTGTTGCCTGGGCAGTGCCAGCCAGCTGTTAACACCATGACACACAGAGAGAGGAAAGGAATATATATTACATATCAATATAATATCCATACCCCTTGAAAATAGTTTCCAAACATCACATTCATGCTTTGTTACAGAGAGAAGCAGTGAATTAAATCATCAGTAAATAGTGAATGAAACTACCTGCTTCCTTCTGTCTGGGCAAGTGGAATGATTAAAGAGTTAAGTGAAGAAGCATATGGGGTACCTTGGCTTGCCTTCCAGTACCTTCTGGAGCACAAACAAAGGTCTACTTGCTTAAGGTCTTCAACAAAATAATTCTAAATATGGCATTTAAAAACAAACACAATACTATTCAATCCTTAACCAAAGATCCATAAAAGACAAGTGATTAGAGCCACCCTTCAATGTTGTCACTGTGACTGCCAATAGGGTTTCTCTAGTGGTGAGCCTCTCTGAGCTACAGTGGCTTTCTAATTAGGAAGTAAAAACATTGGCTATTTTGGGCGCTAATGAAAAAGAATATATGAAAAATTTTAGAGTGTGGAATTAATTTTTTTAAAAAACAATTAAAGACTATGTATTATTTGAAAGCAGTATAGCTTAGGAAACATTAGTGGCAGACCCATAAATATTATTTTAGCAGTCATTTTGGTTGTGTTGCAAGAAGTTTGTATGGAACTAAGCTGGAAAATGGAAAAGCCATTCAATAAACACAATGTCGCAGGGCTGCCACAGACTCCCTCGGCGACTTCCAGATCACATTTCCTCAGCATCTAAGTGAAAAGATGAGGTTTCTAACAGTCAGCCCTGCTGCCTCAACCTGCGATCTGGAGAGCCAGCTGTGCCGGCTCGCTCTCGTACGCCGGCCCTGTAATGAACACACTACATGGCTGACAACCGTGTTGATGGTGCGTGAGCCCGAATATCATCTAGCTGCTCTCTGCTGTGAGGGATTTTCAGTCTGTCTCTTCAAGAAGAATAAGGAAAAAGGAGTGGGTTCCCCCCACCCCTTTGGAGTGGGTCCCCCAGCCCTCTGCTTTTTAAAGTATGTTTGTTTGTGTATTTGGGGGGTGGATTAGAAAAATCCTGGAAAACACATAGTGCATGAAATTATTCAGTTGAGACATTCTGTGATGAGGGAGACACTTGAGTCCTTCACGCAAGCCACTCGCTATCAAGTGACAGTAATTGAGGCTGTGCGCAGCTCACCCGAGAGCAGCCCACATTATCTCTGCTGTGGTACAGCTTCCATGAGCAGTGAGACAGTTAATAGTTTTCAGCCGATGTCACGAAATACGAGTAATTTCAAACTATCCACGTGCTGAGAGAGCAGTGAGGGGCCGTCTGTCACTTGAACATCTGACTTGTCCCTGTTGAGACTGTTTTCCTCTTACCTGCCGTCTGTCTGTACGCACCACTGTCTGTCCAGGGCCACTGCTTAGCTTGTTTATTTCCTTCCCATTTCCTTTCGTTGTCCATAAAAACAAACTTCTTGCTTCTTTCCTGACTCATCTGGCATGCCAAGGCAGCCAGGAGATATATAGATATGAAGAACATATGAAAAAGAGGTGGTGCAGAAGCATAATGCCCAGAGCACAAGTGCAGGAGTTACTTACAGGGGTGGGTGCTCGGTGGCTGCCAATGACAACAGTCAGAATGGCAGGCGGTGAGGGGAAGTGGCAGGAAGCCTGGGCATGTGTGACCACGACACTGTGATACAGCATCAATGATACAATATAAAGCAACAGTGACATAATGGAATGCCAGCAAGGTGAATTATAATACCATGTGGTGTGGGACAAGAGCCCCTGGGGTGGGTTTAAGATGTGCTTAATAGCCAACTCTGCCAACTATAAGGTACTTTACCCTCCCCGTGCTGTTCAGGACTTAGTTCAGTTTGCAGGTTCTCTCTCTGTCTGCCATCACTGTTCTTCTCTTTCAGTGGACTTAGCACAGTCTATAATTAATCTGTGTCCTCTTTTCCTGAGATTGGAAGCTGTTTGAGGCAGAGGACAGCAAACTCAGATCATATGAAGATGTTAAAAAAAAAATGGATGCTATGGTTGACAGAGCAGAAGAAGCATGGTAAGGGTTGAAGTGGCCACGACTTTGGAGATGAAGGGACAGAACGTATTGTATAACTAGAGGCTGAGATTTGCATCATAAAGCTATAGTGATACTGACCCGTAGACAGAGGAGCTATATACGAGGTTCCATCACCTGTCCAATATCCACACCCTCTATAGCTCACAATACATGGAGCTTGGCAGCGGTGGTGGGGGGCATCCCATTTTTGAGATGTTTGGAATGATGGGAGGGGAAGCCACCAATGTCTCAGTGGTAAGGAGAAGACAGAAACCATTGGATTTTGAACTCATAAGCTCTTCATAGGGAGTTTTACTATTGGCTCAAGAATCTGGTATTGGTGGTTCAGTTTCTGCTTCATGGGATGTTCTGGAAGGTGGTATATGTAGCTCTGGAGCTCTCCCAGATGGGAACACACAGGTGTGCATCCCTAATTGTACTTCAGGTGGTCCTAAATGTCATGAAAACTGGAACGTCCAACATTTAAAGAAGGAAAACCTATTTTTTGTTCAACAAAATATTTCTAAGATATTCTGTGACTTCATATAATTACTATACTTGAAAAACAAAATGGATTCAATATAGAGTTTAGTGGAAAACACAAATCGGAATCCAGTTCTAACCACTGCCGTGTTGGGAAACTTAAGTGACTGTTATGTTTACTTTGGACCACAGTCTCCTATGTGTACTCAAAAACAATTGGCAATGGGTTGTTTTGAGATTTTTAACGTTATAAATGCATGTCCCTAACTAAGGACTATAGTTATAAATATATGTTAATAAGCACAACACAGGGGTTGATGATTCTGTGTACCACTTGACTGGGTGTATCAGCATTCACAATGATAATTTTTGTAGTTAGGCTGCCAGGTTTAGAAAACTCAACTCCTCATTGCCTCAAAATTGTCATCTCTAGAATGGGTTGAAGGTCTATTTCATATTATTACCTCGAAATTAAATATAATATAAATACTCCATGCAAAGATTCCCACACTGTGCCTAGTGCACTGGGGAAAGCAATGTAATGGTCTGTTAGGGCTTAGTTTCACTCTGCCGGACGGCCCTGGAGATGGTGAGTCCAAGTGTACTTGCACATCATAACCACTAGATGGCAGATGTAGCATTTTTTTTCTTACTTGGGTACCCTGCAGCATTTTGCCATTTGACTCTTCTTGGCATTCAGTAACCTTGGGGAACCTCAGAAGCAACATTATTTTCACTGACACAGTAGCATCTATTTTTAAATAAGTTACTAATCAGTGAGATATTTTAATGAGTTTTTTATGTAAGTTATTTGGAGTTGTATGTGTATACACACATACATGCATGCATAAATATATACATATATATATAACTTTCTGAAATATCTAAAAGAAATGTAGGTAGAATAACTTGAAAGTTTACAGTGCAAATTCAGTGTTACAATCGAAGCTTGAGGAAGGGAGAGAAATATAGAATTAGGCAACGGGCAGTTCCTATACTCATGTCTCTCACAGTCTAGGTACCATGTCTAGGCATGATGATGCAGGAATACAGTGGCATGATGGAGCGATTGCAAGGCCAGCTATAATACCACATGGTAAGACCTCAGCCAATTGCTACAAGACCTCAGTTAGCACCCCAGAGAGTTGGGAACATGTTCTGAAGAAAGTATCAGTGAAGATCATAGAACATGAAAAGGTAGGTAGGCAATTATCTCTGGTTTCCTGATCTCTGCATGTAAGAGGAAGACATGATGTTGTGAAAGGAAACTGGAGAGACAGGAAGAAATGGTCATGCAGAGTCACGTGAAGCCTTGAGCACTGTTTAAGAACCAAAAGAGAACCCCAAGAGATTACATACAAGACACAGATGGACTTCTGCAAACTAATGCTGGCAAACCTCAGACTTAGTGGAGGCCAGCAATGGAAAGGAATGTCACAGTCGGTCACGATGGCCACTGTCTCCGTACATTCTCCCCATGAGTTTGAGAAACACTTGTTGGTGGACACTAAACAGGCTTTTGTCAAGCATTCAAAATGAATTCTCCAGACTGATGGGGATACAAAGTTTTGGCCTGTGAGTACAGGAGGACCCCACACAAACCACACAAGTGGAGATCTTCCAGGTCTGATTGCCCAGTGCTTCAGAAGTTATATTCAGCTTTGTTTTGTTGATTTTATTATTTGTTTCTCTTCTTCTTCCTTCCTCTCCATCTACTTCCCCTTCCTCCTCTTTTTTCTTCACTTTATATGGAGAACACTAGAAATTTATTAAAGAGAGAGGATAAACACAGGATAAGAATGTGGACTGAGCTGAGGCGAGTGGATAGGAAAACAGTTCAAGAAGATGTTGTCATCTGCATGAGATGAGCCAACTTGAGCCTACTGGCAGATGTGGATGAACAGATTAGCAATTGGCTTTGGGGGTGATATCACAAAATTGAGTAGATGAGACTCCCCAAACCACTGCTGAACTGATGACCAATACTTAATTCAACTGATGTATTCATGACTAATTCCTGACATCACAGGCTATAGCAGAAAGATAACTGTATATGTGTATGCACGCACGCGCGTGCGCGCGCGCACACACACACACACACACACACACACACACTTTCTTCTCACAATGATTGCTGATCACTAGTAAAATGGCAAAACATACCTTCTCCAGCCTTCATGGTTAGTCTGAGTAGGTATGGAAATCATTCTCTGTATGATTTATTTTCTCATTTTGTTAAGTGGTGAATGCAAATTATCACTAAAAAAGCCATCTAGATTATCGGGGTGCTTCATAGTAGAATATTGTTATGTGGGAGCTGTTTAAAAATATTTTGGGGTCTAGAGACACAGTTGCATGGTTAAGAGCAGTCACTGCTCCTGTGAAGTTCATGAGTTAAGGTCCCAGCACCCAGGCAAGGCAGCCTGTCTATGAGTCCAGCTCCAGGGGAACCTCACCTCTTCTGGCCTACACAGTCACCTGTACTCACAGGCACATATCCACACAAAGACGCATGCATATATGTGTACATAATTAAAAATAAGATAAATTCTTTAAAAAATTTGGATTACTATGAAACCCTGACAAAGCACTAAAAACACCCAGGCACTCTCAAGTACTGCAGCAATAGTCCTGCAAATGTTAGTGGATGACAGCAGACAATGGATCCTATGCAGGCTTCTCAAAGGTGAGCCATGTTCTTATCAAGCTAGACTGTGAAGATCCATGAGCAGTCCCGTCTTCCTGGCAAACTCCCCTATTCTTTTGTAAGACAGATTTTTATAGCCCAGGCTGGCTTCAAACTCACTGCGTAGCCAAGGCTGGACTTAACCACCCAATCTTTCTGCATCTACTCTTTAAGCCACTGGGCCTCACTTTCTGGGGTTAGTTTTATAAACTTTTCAATTTTTTTTTAGAACAAATAAAAATTCATCATTTCACTTTTGAACAAGCTGCTTGGAGGCACCCTGTTCGTACATTGTTATAAAATAATGGATACACTTAGGTCTGAATCAACACCACACACAGGCAAGCCAGGCTTTAGGAGAACAATTATTTAGTGGGCTAAGAGACACTTTCTATGGAAATACAGTTTTCACTATCCTTGAAATATATTTATTTGTGTCTTAAATAATGAGAATTTGAAGTGTTATTATGAAAGGAAAGACACAGATTTTCTATAAATGTGTTTTTCTTGCGATAATATGTGAAATTACATTCCATGTTAAATTGCTCGAGGCAAGCAAGGTTTAATATGTATCTAAATAATTAAGCTAATTGTGTAAAAATATATTTGCGGAATTCAGCAAATGTGTTAATACATTTACATCATGTTTGCCCATTTCACATAACTAAAGTTTGCTTTGCTGAACAGTCTCCTAAATCCTGAGTGGTCCTCATTATAGTTAAATGCCAGTGCTTCCTGGGAAGGAACGGCTGGGCCAGGGGAGTGGGAGGGACTAAGAGGCATGACTTTAAAACATGACGTGCAGCCTGCCTCTCACGCACACACCGCTTCTTCCTTTTCCCTTGTGAGCTGACATCTCTCTCTCCTTCTCTCCCTCCTCCCTCCAGCCCTTCTTCCTGTCTCTTTCCCCCTTCCTTTCTTTATCTGAGACAGGGTCCTACTCTGTAGCCCTGACTAGCTTTAAACTCAGGTTTTTCCCAGCTCCAAGTTCATGTTGCTCTGTTGAGAAGTACAGCTGTGATGCCTGCCTTTGATGAAGGTCTGCTTTTCTGAAAGCTAACCCATTTGCTTCATGAGAATCCTTAACTCTTGCTCACCCCTCCAATATTCTTCATAGTTTCCATTTTCTTTTCTGCTGCTGGTGTGGCTATCATTCATACAATGAGCCCCTGGAATCCTTAGATTTATGTCCAAGCACAAGTCAAAACTGCTTGAACATAGAGGTTCTTTCCATTTTGAAGTGTCGTTGCTTTCTTTGGGGTGATTATTTGTTAGACAACACGACATAAGAACTGTTTGTATAGTGTTCCATTGTCTGGCAAGCAATTGAGAGATGAATGAAGTATTTTAGAATGTGTGTATGGGTCAAATGCTAACACTATACTATTTTTCTTTATTTTTTTATACTTTATCTGTTTACTTATTTGTGTGTGTTCATGTATATGGACTCACACAACAGCATATGTGTATAGGTCACAGGACAACATACAGTCATCAATTCTCTGCTTCCACCCTGTGCTTCCTAGGGGAGAAATTGGGTAAGTGGGCTTAATGGCAGATGCTGTTACCTGCTGAGTAATATGTCTGGCCTTGAACCATTCTTATAGATGGAGCTTGAACACAGTGGGTTTGTTATCTGCCAAGGATCCTGGAATCAGTCCTCCTGAGTGAGGAGGTGCGGTTGTTCTTCGGATTTGGGAGTGCACAGATTCTGTCTTCCTGCTTAGTGGGTTCTGGTCTATGACGCATCTGTCCTGGCATTCCTTGTTTTTCTGGAGCAGAGTAGCCCAAGCTCTCCAGGGATCATAGCATTTGTCAGAGCCTCCGTGAGAAGATGGCCCACTCATGGCTTAGCTAGAGCCACCACAGAATGTAGCCATTCAAGAAGAATTGCTCTCTCCTTATAAAATGTTTATCCTCAAAACATTTGTCTTCAGTTTCTCCCACAACTTAACTCTTTCTGTAGTGAGCCAACTACAGAAGAAATGCTTTTATTTCTGGATATTCAGGAGACATTTAGCATCACAGAGTTGAGGCAATGAACCTAACTCTTCTGTCTTCTCAATACTAAGAGGGTATGTAAACCAACAGTCTTTACCTTATCGCCCAGATGGAGATGATGCTACAATTGAACTGGTTTCCAGACAGCTTCTCACACTTGCCCACTGGGTTCTTCCACAGTCCTTCAGCGTGGTTTATTATTTTTTTTTACTTCAGTTTCCCTAGATAGAAAGGAGAAATTGTTTTAAATTACAGTTTATTTGTGTACCTATTCTTGCTCTCTCTCTTTCTCTCTCTCTGTGTCTCTCCTGTGTTCCTGTTCCTATGTGTGTGTCTGTTTGTGTGTCTCTGTGTGTGTGTGTACATGTACATGCATACATGTATTTGTGGTTGTGCATGCATGTCCCGGTGAGCATGTAGAGGCCAGAGGATAACTTGAGAGACAACTATTCTCATTTTTATTCTGTTGCTCGTACAAACACCATGATTAAAAGTAATCTGGGAAAAGAAGGTTTATTTTAGCTCCCATCTCTCAGGTAACAGTGCATCACTGAGGGAAGCCAGGGTACGTTGTCAAGGCGGGGACCAGGGCAGGCACCAAAGCAGAGGTCTGGAGGAACACTGCTCACTTACTGCTTTGCTTGCCATTACCTGCTCTTTCTGATTTCTTATGTACCCTGGGACTATCTGCCCAGATGTGGTGCCACTCACAGTGGCCTCAACCATCTTATATCAATGATTAAAAAAGAACACGCCCACAGGATTATCCACAGGCCTGATGGCGACATCTTCTCAATTATGGTTTCCTTGTCCTAGCCGACCCCAGCTTGTGTGAAGTTGACAGATTGGCCAGGCGCTTGCGGAAGCTGGTTCCCTCCTTCCACCATGTGGATCCGTGGAAACTGAACTCAGGTTGCTGCTAGTGTGGGTGGCAAACACCTTTCCCTGCTAAACTGTCTTCCTGACAAAGTAGAACTAAGAAAACACATGGAAAGCAGTTGAGCTGCCCATGGCTTTAAGAATTGAACAAATAAAGGAATAAGGAGAAACACTAAATATGCACTGGCTTTCCGTCCTCTGTCTCATTCCCCAACGCCTGCCTCCGTCATACAGAACAATGCACACTTGAATGTAGCGCAATCAGGCAATATAGAGGGAGGCCTAGAGGCATAGCTTTGGGGTCTTAGGACCTGAATGGGACTTGGCCAGACCCCACTGGGAACCCCATTGCTTGCTGCCCTTCGTTCCTGTTTGTTCCTGCGTTCTTGGGCAACATCGTGTTGTGGAACAGTTCCACTATCCAAAAATTTTCTTAAGGTTCAGTTTATATCAGTAAGTGTTTATATATCCCCTTAATAAATATTAATCCTTTATATGATCAATTACAAGTAAATAATTCTGCAGTACTTGAACATCATACTCAGCTCATTTTCAGTGCCCTCCCCAGGAATGTGCAGCATGAAACAGTAGCCACGGGTGAATATGTCACAAGAAACGTCAACTGTGGTCAGTTTCAGCTGCAAGAAAAGAATGCATGTGGGATTTAGAGGCCTTGGACTCCAAGCAGCATGTGAAATCACTCACTTATAATGTTAGAATTAATTAAATATTGGAAAAGTAATTCCTTCAGTTGAGTGGATCACAAAAAGCCCTAAAGGCTGGAAGTCATGTCACAGGTTTGCCTTTGTCCCCGCAGCACACACAGGTCTCTTAGAGCTCTGAGAACCCAGGGCTTCTCCAGATCACCCTTCCAGAACCTCACAGGAGACTGATCAAGAGGCATCTCTGTTCTCTATTTATGGGCTCCCTGGGTATTAGTTGTCTAGGGTGGTTAAGCCCAGCCTGCTCTGCCAGGAGAAATGGACAGGGAAAAGGCACAAAGGACAGATGAGGTCAGTGACATTTACACAGGGTCCCAGTGCAGGCCTTGGGAGGGCACCTTCCTCTGGGAGCGAGAGGATGCTATTTCTAACACCATTTAGTATCTTCTGCTGAAAGGAACCATATGCCACACAATGAAATATATTCCAGGCAAGATGCATATACTTTTCACAATAAACATGCATGCAAATCTTGCTAAGATTCCTTTTAGGGACGAAAATGTGCTGATATTATTCATATCGCTACTGTTGAATGTGCCCTGGTGCCTCTGCTCTGAGTCACACCCATGCTTTATCCCTTTCTTCTCTGCTCTGACCCTAGACAATGACAGTTTTATGCAAGCACATTCGGAGATCTTTGTTTTGTTGCTTTTGGTGAAGAACTTGTTCTTGGTCATTGAAATTTAAGTCTCGATAAATCATAAGCTTGCAAAGGACTGGCACATGTTCAGTGGACCTGGCAGATCTGTGAGTGTCTCTTGGGGAACATTTTGGGTGGGAATAGCAACAAGCAGAGCTCCCAGGACCCAGCTCTAGGGCCTGCCCTGGTGCTCCAGAGTTAGAGTCTTTCCCTTTAAGATTTTGGAACGCAGCACTAACTCCTTAATTGGAGCCAATGCTGAAATTAGGATGCTTATGGAAACATATTTTTGCAAGGTCCCAGCCGCCTAAATGAGCCTCCATTGCAGGTGATGAAGAAGCAAAGGCTGCTGGGGTCCCAATAATGTTGTGTCGCTGCCTGTAAATCAATATGAAAATTCAGAAATCAGCGCAGCTGGGGAAATTCCATTCAGGGAGTGGAAGGTCTGGCTGCATGATGCTGTCCCTTTAATTGTCCCCTGCTCTGTCTGTTGCTTCTCATCACACATTCTCCTGAAAAGCCATATTGCTACAAATACACATTTAGGATTTGATTACAAAGTCTCCTCCATTTACATGTACCAGATAGAGCCTACTGTGATAGATTAGCGCTCCTGAAGTTTGAAAAGGAGGCTAAACAAAGTGTTACTTTCCCGATGCTTAAAGTCTTTAGGAAGATCTGGTCAATCACAAAGAGC
This sequence comes from Sigmodon hispidus, assembly GCA_004025045.1. Classification (NCBI taxonomy): domain Eukaryota; kingdom Metazoa; phylum Chordata; class Mammalia; order Rodentia; family Cricetidae; genus Sigmodon; species Sigmodon hispidus. Next base: position 90,631 of record PVIH01001836.1, read on the forward strand.
TCTGAGATGCTGCACATGGGTTATATGTATGCTACAAGCTGACAAAATGCCACATTGCCTTGGCCATCTGACAACTGTCCTACCTTTCCATCCAGGCCACCCCAATGGCAGAGTGAAATCTGTACTCACAGGTATTTCTGGTTTTGGTCATTTAGTCTTGCCTGGGTAAGCCAACTCAACAGTACTGGGAGCCAATGAGCTAGGACAATGGCTGGTCAAGTCAATTGCTATGCAAAGTGAGGCCTGAGGTTGAACCCCAGTACCCAGGTAAAACAACAGTGGGTATGAAGTTGGGTTCTTGTAACCATAACACTGGGCAACAGAAATGCAGGTTCATGGGCCTCTCAGGAGAGCCTCAGTTCCTGGGGAGAGATCTTACCTCAAAACTAAAACAAAATCAAACACACACACACACATGCAAAGAGGATGCTACCTGAGGAATAGCATCTAAAATGGCCCTTTGACCTCTGCATGTACACTTATACATGTACGTGCACACCTGTACACACATACACACACACACTTGTATCCACATATACAGAAAAGACCATTTCAGAGGCAATTCTGCCATGGCCAACTTAGATTTACACACACACACACCTATATACATATATGCACACCAGTTACATACAGCATATAGAAATGAACATTTCAGAGGCAATTCTGCCATGGCCGACTTAGATATTACATGCATGCACACACACACACACACACACACACACACACACACACACACACATACATGCACATTGAGATGACAGGTCACAGACAAAGTTGTCGCTAACCCACAGCTTTCCTTTTTGCCTCTCCTCTTCCCTGTCTCTGCGCTGTGATACTGTGATCACCCATTCACTCCAGGCCCCTTTCCCTTCCTCCCACTGGAAGGGGCTCCCATGACCTCTGAGCCTCTTCAGCCTCAGTGAATCTTTGTTTCCCTCTAATTCCTCTAAGGAATGCCTGGGCTGCAGCATGTTGTCAGGGTGACATACAGCTGGGTGAAGGCTGGGGATGCTGAACTCCAGTCCGGAATTTAGAGCTTCTGTCTGTGGGCTTGATGGGTGAAACATGTGCTGCCCTCAGGGAACCTCCACCCCAACCTGAGCTTCCAAGACCAAGCTTTCCATGTCTATTGTACTTGTTGCTTTTGTGGATAAATGACAAAGGAAAACAAAGAGTTTAAAAGAGCAGAGCTTTTATTAGCTGTAAAAGGCAGAGTAGGAGAGTTTTCATTTCCTTTTAATTTTGTGTGAGGAGCTGTGGTGAGGGAAAGATCTAGACAACAGAGGTAACAGCAGAATATTTTCATTGCCTTGGCCTGAAGCCCCACAATGAGGGGTAGTGGCAGGAAAGAAGGCCTGGGCTATTCTCCCTGATGTTTTCAGCAGATTCCACACACAGTGTTCTGAGTCTTTCAGGAACACTGCTGTTGAGAACATTCCACCTGGCTGTCAGCATTGGGTCAACTGAAGGCAATACCCTGTCAGGGCTAGCTCCCACTCTTGTTGAAGTAGACAGCATGTGAGGAGAACTGAGACACTGATGCAGACTTTCTGTGGTGACTGCAGGGGAGTTTATGTGCTTGCCACTTCATGTATTCTCTTTTGAGCAGGAGAATTTCCTCTCATGAACAGCGGCTACAAGTGTTTCATGCATGAACAGGACTAGGATGCTGGGGATTATCCATCTGTTTAGGATTTCATAGCTAGACAGTCTGCAAATGTTGGGGTCATTTTTGCTAGAAACTAAGTTGTCCATCACTAATGCATGGTGGTGAGCTGTGTGTCATAATGCATGCTATTGAGTTATTCTTGGTGCTGAGTTCTGTATCACTAGTTCTTGGTGCTGAGTTGAGTATCTCTAGTGCTTGATGCTGAGTAGTATATCACTAATAGTTGGTATGAGCTGTGCACCTCTAGCACTGTTGCATGTCTCTAGTGTTTGGTACTCAGTTGTATGGCATCACTCCTGCTAGGTGCTGGGCATCATTAATGCTGAATGCTGAAGCAATGCAGGGAAGGTTGAGGAAAGAAGAGAGGATTCCTGTCCACACATGGGAGATGTGTATAAAGTCAATTTGTTACTTACACAGCACAGAGAGAAGTTTGAACCTTGAACATTTCAGTGGAGCCCTGAGCAGGCTGAGCAGGAGAGGTGTTAAAATAACAGTCCCTACCCAGATGGCAGCCTCATCAAGTATACTTACTCTCAGTGAACACTGAGCAGGCGTTTCAACTTACTCTCAGCCCTCATGGTGCCCCCTACAAAGTCAAGGAAGGTGACCGAATGCTGATGAAGTTACCAGGGGGAACCCAGTCCTCTGGCCAACCATAGGCTGTGCATGATTCAATCCCCCTTCACCCTGTGCTCAGGATCTCACTGGAATCACAGAAGACTGATCCTTGTTTCCATTCACTCACTGTGATTAAATCACTCATAAAGATTTTTAAAATGCCAACAAATTCAGAGCATACTACTCAGCCCCCTTGGCAGTCTTAAGTCATGTTCCTGTAGAGTGCTGAGGACCATAGGATTCTTCCTTTCTATTAAACTGGCATGACTGAGATTTTTGGGGTGTGCAGTGATAACAGTGAAAATTCCTTGTAAATTGTAAATTGTAGAACAAAAATGACAAATTAGTTGTGGAGAACCTCAGAATGGGATTCTTCTACTGATTTTAGAATGTGTACAAGCCAGTCAGAAGTTGCATCTAGTTATATATAAAGTATAAGCATCTTTATTGTTTAGGCTACAATTGCATTTCAGGGGAGAAATCCTGAGTTGTGTGTATTGTGCATGTATATGTGTCTATGAAGGTTGGATACACACTATAAAATTTGAATATGTCTGGGTTTCAGGAAGGGAGGATCTTAAACTATAAATGAATTTCTATAGAGTTTGAGTATTTTTAGAATAAATTGCTTTGTTAACCATTTCAGATATGGTGGTCTGAGGAGATACTTAGCAGGAATTATGCCAACCTGAATTTGGGAAAGCTTGGCACTGTGGCATTCAGCTGTGAACCAACCCATATTGGGGTTGTTGGGGAGAAGGATCAGGTAGATCTTAGGGGCTTGCTGGCCAGATAAATTCTCCAAAACAGCAATCATCAGGCTCAGCAAGACCCTATATTAGTTACTTTATGCTGCTGTGATAAAATTATCATTGCCCAAACCAAGTTATAGACCAAAGTGTTTATTTTGGCTTACAGCTCAAAAGGAAAAGATTACAAAGGCTGAGGAAGAGTGGCAACAGGGCTATGTAACAGGAGTAGTGGCTGAGGAGGCATGGCAACTGGCCTATGGGACAGGAAGCCTAGGAGGAAACAGGAAATGGGGAAAACTGTATGTCTCAAAGCTCTCTGTAGTGAGATTGTGTGATAGGTTTTAAATAATTGTTCTTCCTATGGGTTTAATAAAAAGCTGATTGGCCAATGGCAAACAGGAAGTGTGGGCAGGGCTACCAGACTAAGAAAACTCTGCGTACAGGAAGAACAGAGACAGATGCCAGACAAGACAACGCAGACACGACTAGGAGACGCAGCAGACACAGAGTAAGGAAGTTAAATGCTGCTCTGAGCAAAGGTACCGAGCTGCACAGCTGAACAAGATGGGTTGAGTTCAGATGAAGAACTTAGCAAATTATATACCTGGGGCCTAGGTCAATCAGTGTAAAAATAATATTAGCCTATGTGTGATTACTTGAGGCTAAGCAGGGCTGAGAGTGGAGCTAAACCTTTGGTCCAGGCCTGTAAAGTCTGGGCCAGAACCATTTACAGCAACCCACCCCAATGATGTACTTCCTCCAGAAGGTGGAGCCTTGCTAAACCTCCCTAAACAGAGCTGGATGCCAGAAATGGGGATACAATTGTCTCTCTCTGGTGGCTGGGCTCTACATTTGAATGTGTAGCCAATGTCCCCTTTCTGTAAGGAGGAATAGCATTACCCTCCCTGCCAGACTGTACCAGTGAGTGTGAGGAAGATGAGAGACAACTCCCTGCCTGAGCGTCTAGTTCCAAACTATCTCCCTAAATTAAATCTGTGTCTGCTTATGGTACCTGAGACAGTTTCTATTTCTTGGTGTGGACATTGGCTGATCCCCAGAGAGATGAAAATATCCAGGTAGAATTTCACAAGGGAAGGGATTCCTGCAGGAGAATGGAGTGAGCTGAGTTCTTGACTCAGGGATGTTGGGCCTGACTGGAAGATATATGGCTACAGCCAATGATGTTTCAGGAGGCAGTAATAAATGAAATGGAAAAAAATTAAATAATGTTTTCTCAGAGAGTCAAAGACAAAGCTAAGAATATAGGATTCTTCTTTATACACTTAGAGAAAAAGTTGATGTGTTTTTCAAATTCAGTGAGCATTGCAAATGAGATACAGAAATACTGGTGATCTGTAAGAGTGCTACTTCATGGGAGTTTTTTTCATGGGGATTTTAAGTTCTATTTAGTAGCCTATACTGAAAGAATACTGTGAGACAATTGATTTGTTTCTATTCCTGATGATGAGGCCTCGAAGTATGTCTGTCAGTGATCTCCAGACATATCCACAGAGGCAAGAATCAAGACAGCCAAATGCAATTACATCTAATGCTAATAAAACCATCTGTGAAGTCTACCATTCCAGTTCCCAGCATGTCTCTAAAATGTTGATACTGGTGTCTCTGTTGTTATATGAAGACCAGTGTCATGATGCAATAGCACTGGAAGCCTTGGATACAAACCTTCTTGTCCAATTTTTGGGTTTGTAATTTATCCACTAAACTTCTCATTCATTTTTAGCAGCAATAGAAATAACATCAAAGTTCTGGGAAGTTAATTAAAAATATATGTGTAAGCCACATTAAATTGAAAAAAATATTAGAAATTATGAAGGCGGCAAATATGTTTTCAAGTGCACAGACTTTTGCTATGTGTAAGGATTCTTCCTGAATTTTCTATTTACAGGGTGTCAAAAGTGTTTCAGTCAGCAGCATAAATATGCTAATTGGAAGGAGATGACCATAATCTGTAGCATTTTTGTAGAGGTTCATTGTAACCTCAACTGCATGTAGTTAAGAGAAAAATCTGATTAAAACAGTTAATCAGTGGTCCATTCAGGGGATCTCAGACTACAAGTCCATAATCCCCAGCGAAGACAATGTCTCTACTCTAAAATGATCTGCAATATTTTTCAATTTGAACTAGAATCTCAGGACACCTTGTGCCTCCTCTAGAGCCATCTAGGATGGGAAGAAGCAAAGGAAGATAGAAGCAGAAAGATGGTGTGGCCCATCTGCCCCCAGGACCCTGGAGGCAGAGAGAATTCTGTACTCATTCTTCTGGGTTTTTGCAAGATTTCACAAGGCTCTGTCAGGGTCTGTGGATCACCCCACAAAAGACCACATATGCAAAAGCAAAAGCATTTATTTCTTAGAGTGAATTCCTGCATGTAGGGGTTAGCCACACAACAAAATGGTGATAACCCCCAGAAAAGTGCAAAGACTTCTTTTATAGATAACCAGGAGATTAGGTCATCTTAAAGATGACTGGCCAAGCAAGTGGCAGCTACATTAGTAGGTTTCTGATTGGCTGGAGCTGAGAATGTTGAATCATGCCTGATATGCGATATCTCAGTCACTTGCCTAATCAGAAACCAAAATTGAAACAAACTGATGCCTAAACAAAAACTGAAAATTAATTGAAACTCAGGCCTAGTAGAAGAAGCTGGAGCTGGGAGAAGCCCACCATGGTGCTACCATGGTCTCTCAGCTCATGTTTCTTTGAAAATATTTTCCATCACACAGAGTATCTCTGGATTCTGGCACTACAATTTTCTATCATAAGAATCAGGAATATAAAAAGCCCAGATGTTTGTATTTTTCTTTTTGTTTATTCCCGTTAACCTATGTGCAGAATCTTTTCATCAATTCCTCTTAAGTCTCTTCTAACTTGAGCTCTGGTGAGTATTCTAATGAGATACCAAATAGATCATACTTTCCTCACTAGTTATGATCATGGAGAACAACAGAAGGAAGGAATCTCATGGTCAGAGGCGAAATTGACAGAGGAATTTGTATTAGTTACTTTTATATGACTATGATAAAATACCATAACCAAAGCAACTCATGGGAGAATTTCATTGTGGCTTCTTGTTCCAGAGGGCTAGATCCCATTGTGGCTGGGACAGCAGGAACATGAAAATGCTTGCATCACATTATATCTGCATCCATGAAGCAGAGACAGCAGGAAGTGAGCTCCCAATGACATGCTTCTTTCAGCAAGACTCCATCTCTGAAAGAGTTCATAATCTTCCAAACAGCACCACTAATTAGAGACCAAATGTTCAAATACAAGAACCTATGGATACATTCTTCATTCAAACTACCAGAGTTCTTCCCAGGGAACAGGGTCAAGGTGAGATGAAATGAGGTACCTCAGCTTTAGAAATGGAATCGAGTGTGTTCCTGAGATGATGTTTTTAAAGGACCCTCTTTCTCCACTCTTACATTGAGAGAGTTTATCCATTTGTTTCTCATTTGGTGGAGAGGAAGCTACATTATTGTTCTGATGACTTGAATGTGGAATGTTCCCCATGGGCTGATTGACAAAGCTCATGTTTTATATATGCCTTATGCAAATAGATTGGAGATAATTTTCAACAGTATTATTACTGCACCTGCATTTTGACTGGCCTGTCACATGAGGTCAGATATGGGATTTTGAGTCATTAGTATTCACAGAAATTTCGGGGTATTGGAACGTTGTGAATTTTCAAATTAGAAATGCTTATGCTGAGTTAAGGACCAAGCTTGATTTAGGATGGTTTGGGAATACTAAGTAATGCCTCTCAAAGTTACGACCTCACAGATATCACCCACCTCTTTTTATCATTATTTGGGGTTAAAGTTGAAGTCATAAGATGAGCAATTTTGACTACAGTGTCTTTGCTGTGTGTCTTACACACACACATAAAATCATCGTTGTTTATAATTTAAAATTATATCAACAATATAAAAACATACAGTGCTCTTTTCATCTTACATCCTGGACATCAACCGTCCCCTGCCTCCTGTAGTCCATCCCCTTCCTTGCTTTGGCTACTTACTGAACGTCACTGATATTTTTCTTATATTCTGGCAGGGAGATCAAATTTGCTGATTATACAGTCTGTTGTATCTCTTCTACTATTAATTCTTAAGAGTGACATTAAAAGAGATAATCTTTTTAGAGGAAAAATAGTTAGTATACTCTATTAAGCATCCTGTGTCATATTATAAGGACTCCCGATCTGGAAAATTCAGGCTGATTTTCAAAGAAAAAGCAATGCTCATGGCACTATGAACTATGTCACTGTTTGTCTTTTACACAGAAGGTCACACATAGAGTCAGCTCTTTCCTCCCACTATGTTCAGGGATTGAACTCAGGTCGTAAACCTTGGCAGAAACACCTTTACACACTGAGCCCTCTTGCTTGCTCTTTGTTAGCTCTTAACTGACACATTCCATCAAAATTATCAAGCTATTAGAAATAAGCTAGATTTTTATTTTGGCCCAAAGAATTCTCAATAGCAGTTTTACAAACCACACACACAAAAAAATTGGCAGAACAGATTGCAGAAATTATAACGAAGCTAGAGGACATTTTCTATTTCTAGAATAAAATGTTGCTTGTATCCAAGGAGCATTGTTGTTTTGGGTTTGGGCTCTCTCTCCACAGAAGCCTGGAATTTTTTATTTTTTATCTCAGCCTGTGAGGAGAGCAGTTAGGTGCTAGGACAGAGTCTAAAGGGTGGGAGCCTTCTGGGACTTAAGCTGAGTTCCACACTCAGGTCACACTGACCTCAGGGAGGAGGCTCTAAATTCCTCATAAAATCTGTTTTTCCTGGGGGCTCAAGAGACAGTTGGAATGAGGAAGACCCATAGCACCCATAGATGACCTGTTTATTTTGCAACTGAGGAAAATGAAACTAAGAAAGGGAAGTTCTTCATTTGTGGTACCCTGGGTCTGAGTATTCGAACTTCAGCGACCAGCAAAACTTCCCAGTTTTGAGGTGTGTCTTTGGTTGGCTCTCCACTGTGACCCAATGTACCAGTACCAGATGACTGGAAAAACAAACCTCACTCAACAGGAATTTGTCCATTGACCAGAGGGCTTGGTTTCCTTCAGGGACAGTTATAGTTCCTGTCTTTGCTAAGATTGAATTTTCTCTTAATCTTAGAGTCTGCTGTAGTTTGCTTTCTGTAGCTGTGATATACGCCTTGACTAAAAGCAACTCAGGAGAAAGGATTTTTGTTAGCTTCTACTTTCAGGTCTGAATCCTTATTGAGAGGAAGTCAAGTCAGGGATTTGAAGAGGCTAGTCATCGTAACTCTCCACAGTTGAGAGAATACACACATTCTTGCTTGCTGGCTGGGGTCTCTCTCATCTACTTGACTCTGTCTCGTATAATTCAGGATTCCCTGCCTAGCAAATGGTGTTGCCATGATGAACTGTGTCTTTCTATGTCGGTTTACATCATAGGCAGGAGTTTACATCCCCTGCTGAAAAGCACACAGTCCAGATTGTTACACATATTCTCTAACTCAGGACAAACTGCAGAAGTCACTTCTCTCCTTCCTGTACATAGGTCCCAGGAATCGAACCCAGGTCATCAGGTTTAGCAGCAAATAACTTTACCTCCTGAGCCATCTAGCTAACCACAGACCCCACCTCTTCGATATCAAAATGCCTCAGCACCACTATACTTTCAGAATATTAGCCTCTGGAGAAGCCTCAAATCAGCCATATCACATGGGAGAACAAAATAGTATATCAGCAACTGTTAATATCTATACTGTTAGTAGAGGTGATCACTGTGCCCACTGACTCTGACAGCCACATGTTTATTCCTGTTTTTCAGCATGTGCTCTATGCCAAGCACTAATATTGTCTTGGGAAAGTAACACACCCACCTCTTGTCTTTGTCAAGAATAGTCAGTAAAAACCTGTCTATTCTTAACTGGATAAAACATACTTTTTTCTTTTAACACTAATTTTTAGCTCTCTTACCATTGCTGTCTAATAAAGTTAAGCTCATTATAATATATATAATTAGACTTATTATTAATCTTTTTAAAATGGTAATTCTTTTTTTTGTTTTACCAATCTTAAAAATTAAATCACTGTGTCTAGTTGTACAAGCCTATAATCTGAGCTACTCTGGAGGCTGAGACAGAAGGAAAAAAGTGATTACCAGCATCCACAAAGCAGCTCACAACTGTCTAACTCTAGTTCTAGGGGACCCAACACCCATGGAAAAACACCAATGCACATCAAATAAAGTTAAATAAAAAAGAAATTTAAAAAAAGAAGGAAAAAAGTGGGGCGGGGGAGTGTAGCTTGGTGGTAGAGTCCTTACCTAGTGTATGCTAGGCCCTGCATCCAATCTGGAGTCTGGAGAACAGAATACCAATGGAAAGAACTCTGTGATTAAAGATATCTAAGTAGACAGTAATCACATGTTCAGTAGCATGAGCTAGCAGAGAAATACCAACTAAATAATATACTACTGCACTTCCTTCAGCAAGAGAGCAAAAATGTCACAATTAAAATAGACAAATGAAACTGTTGCTGTGAATTTGAAACCACTAGGAACTTATTGCTTGTGGGGTAGCATAGTGTAACTGATGTTGTAGTGAAAACAGGAATTGCTTGAAGGAATCACACAGATACACACTATACTATGTGTCAGGGAAATTCCACTTCTGGTTATATATTCCAGAGAAACAAGTGGTTATGTTTACCAAAAGATAAATAGAAGAATGTTTATGTTAACATTATTAACAACAGCAAAAATCTGGAAATAATCCAACTGTAACAAAATATAAATATATTAAAATATAATAAACAAGTCATATTATACTTAAGCCAACTAAAACTGTATAAGAATTAAAAATAATGAATACAGGAAACAACAAAGACATCCATGTGCCTTATGTTGAGTGAAAAAAATTAAGATGCTAAAAAGTGTTTGGTTTATATCTTTGAAGCAGATTAAGCAGATTTATGGTGCTATAGATGATAATAACAAAACAAATGGAAGAGTGGTTGGAGATACCTATGATTCTGGATATGATATATATGTGTATATATATATATATTTATCATTGTACTCAGGCTGAATTTCAATTAAAAATTGAAAATATGCTCTTAATACTTGGTAAAGTGCTTGTCATACAATCATAAGGATCAGAGTTTATGTCCTGAGAACCTATATAAAATCCAGGACATGGGCATGCACCTGTAATTTTAGAGCTGGGAAGCAGAGAAGGTATGATCCCTGAAGGTCACTGTTCATTTTCAGGTGAGCAACATGCTCACTGAGAAACACTGACTCAAAAATAAAATGGGAAGCCATTGAAAATAATACTCAGTGTCAACTTCTGGCTTTCACATTCATGTCTATGGACACATGTTATACAGAGAGAGAGGGAGGAAGGGAGAGAGAGCCTGAAAGAAACTCAGGGATGCAATGTCAGCAGCACTCTCTTCCAGAAGCTACAGAGTTACCACATGCTACAGTGGACAGCCCTACAGTTGGTCTCTCATATTGGAGCCAATGCTTTATTCTCCCCAACTCCTCTATTAAATCTCCTATCTCCTTTACTTAGACATAAACAAAAGCCCATTAGTCATATATTTTGCAATACCAGATTCATGGAGCTATGAATGTTTTTGCAATTTTCTACCAAGAGCAGCATAAAGACCAGGGTGTTTAACAAATAGAAAAATGTGTCTTTGTGAAAAGGAGAAGGTGCTCCACTCCCAGTATGGGCAATCAGAAGAGGGGTTTCATCAGCATGTGCTCTGCCTCCCATTTTCAACCACACCAAGAGAAGAACTAGGCTTAGCTCAAGAATGCATGGAATGTTATCATTGTAACAACAAATCATAATTTACTTTGCATATGATTCTTAACCAACTTCATAAAAGTGCTGTGTTATATGTCTGGCCTTTAGCTAATTATTCTCAGATCAGTCATCATGGAAAGACTGGGAGAGTATGTGCTACAACTCTTAGAAGAATTAATGTCTCCTCCGTTGGAGTGTGGAGGAACAAGGGTTTTAATCACTCACAGCCTTTTCTCACCTTTAAATGTGTTATAGATTCAAAATGTATTTCTCGGCAGAAAAATCTAGATTTTGGCTCACAATCTAAAAAAACCCATGTGTCCCACCCCAGCAACTGATAGCTTTTCAAGCTATTAATAGTCTGATCCCTGTATACTTAGATCTCTGATATTTTTAGAGTTTGTATTGGAGTGCAATAAAATTGTTCCTCTTTCTTCTTAAAAAATATAATTATTGAGACCAGATTCTGCCAACAACAACTTGCAGAATAAAATAATAGCATGGAATGGTTAAAATCTACACTATTACTATGTTCGCATTGTTACAGTGAGAAGTATTTTTAGTGTTTTATTTCATGAAAACAGGGCGTTCTGTGTAGGCCATCATTACATTAGTTTGTGTTTACAGTATTTTCCTTAAAATCAGCCTTGTAGGGGGTGTGGAATGCATGCATTCTTTCAACAGAGAATATAGCTCACTGGAAAGTCAAATCAAGAGAAAACCACTTCAGGAAATGATTACAGCAGAAGGTATGAAATTACACCCACCTCACTAATTACTGTTAATCTAATTTTATTTTTAGCTTCTAAGTCAACACCTCAAAAACTCACTTCTCCTAGATGACCTGTATAAGCTGATTTTATAATCCTAGTAAAAGTAGCCTGATAATGGCAAAGAGAAGAAAAACACTCTTGGAGTGTTTAACAGAATTCTCATTTACTGCCCATTGCTTTCTCTGCAATCCATGGAGAAGAAGGCATGTGCAAACCTACACAATAGATACTTGGAGTGTATGGACCAATGGTTATCTGCCAAGAACTGTAGCAAGGACTGAGCTGGAAATACTCAAAGACCAGCTCCCATTTTCACATGAACTTGGAACCTTGGGCTTATAGTCTGAAATGAGATACTGTGGAGTTAGACATTTAGGATTCTGAAACTCAGGTTTTATAGCTAGATCTTTGAAAATCATACATCTTTGTAAAGTTCCAAATCTTAAAAGATTGTTACTAAGAAAATTATTTTAAAAAATATTTTTATTGATATTTGGGAATTTCATATCACAAGTCACAACCATACTCACTGGTCCTCAGGTCCCCTTTCACTTTTATGACTTCCCCTACAAAAAGGAGGAGGAGAAAAATGAGGAGAAGGAGGAGAAGGAGGAGGAGGAGGAGGAGGAGGAGGAGGAGGAGTCCAATTTGTGTTGCTTGTATATTCACTGGAGCATGGTTAAGCTCCCAGTGGTCATTCCCTTAAAGAGCACAGAGTCTTTCCCAACCCACCCTTGTCAGAAACCATCATTGTGGAGTGCTACACTTCAGCATCTTTATCGAAATGTTAAAGAATTCTCTTTGATGGCTTTCTGTCTAGACTGTTACTTTTGGGGCATAATGGGGTGGGGTGGGGTTAGGGACTGTCACAGAAGACTTCTATGTCCCTCTTTCTCAACTGTGGGTCTGCAATCACCAATGCCACTGAAAGACTTGCTTTTTTTTTTTTTTTTTAAACTTTACAGTCAGCAGGCATACAGTTCATGTACTTCCATATGGTTTCTGGTGACAACATGTACCACCATGAATATACATATGGGCTTTGGCATTGGCACATGCCACAGACCTCAGCATAGTCTCTGGTGGCAACACAGACCATGGACATCAACATGGTCCTTTGCCACATTATGGGCCATAGACACTACCATAGCCCTAGTAGGTAGCATGGACCATGGACATCAACATGACCTCAGGAAGCAGTACAGCCCTCAGAAATCAACATAGCCTCAGGTGCTGGCCAGGATGCTCATGGCTCTCAGTGGTATCTCAAGCCATGAACATCAACATTGGCCCTGTCCTCAGCAGGACCATGGACACAAACATGGCCTTTGTAGGCAGCATGCACTAAAGACACTCACTTTGCCTCAGATAGTTGCATAGGCCACTCACATCAAAACAGCCCCAGCTGCTATAAGACCACAGACATCCACTTGAACTTTGGACTTTAACATGGTTTAGACTAGCAGACCACAGATACTAACATGGCTTTTAGGGGTAAAATGGGCCATAGAAGTTTTTTGAGGAGGTCCAATCCAGAAAATGAACCATTCTTCATCTCAGACATTCTGTGCTTGCTCAGAACCAGGGCAATTATGTGGCTGGGCAGCCCAATCAATGCATCTGTAATTGCACCTCTCTCCACCATACAGTCACCTCTTAGTTCCCCCACCACTCCATTGCATATTTGTTCATCATAGAGGCATTGGAAAGTCACCACACATATTGTCTAAATAACTGTACATGCAAATATTCATTGCCATGAGTCTTTGGTCTGGTTCAAGGTTTCTGGTTTCTAAAGCCCCATAAATACTGAACCATTGCTGTGTTAGGATGATGGGGCTAGGTAGGCTATCCCAGCACAGGTTCTGTGTGAGCTTCTGGATGCCTCACAGCTCCCTACCCTAGAGGCTTGCCTGGCTGGACCTTTGTGCTTGTAGCCTGTTTCTGGTCAGGACAAGCAGCATTGATTGCAGCCTCAGAGGCTTTGTATTGGCAGCTGGCAGGTGATGGGACTGGGGCTGGCCCTATTCAATAACTAGGTTTCCTGAGAAGTCTCACATGCTACAATCTATCCTGGCCCCGGTGGTGGCCACTAGGAAGGACTGTTGTGATTGTAGGCTGCACACTGTGCTGTCGCCTATGTTTTCTAACTCCCAACAGTACAGGCAGCAGCATCTGCAGAGTGTCTCCCTGCTGCCAGTGCCAGCAACCCCACAGCTCATTTGGCTTGACCTTTGTGCTTATAGCTTCCTGGCTGAGATCCAAGGGTACAGATTTGTCATTCTCCACCACACATGGCTCTGTTCACCATCTTTATTCCAATTTTGTGAGTCCTGTAAGACTTTTTTTTTCTTCCTTAATTGTTCCTGAGCTATTGTGGGCTCCACAGACTTCTTTTCCACCATGGTGTCACCCTTTGAAGCCCCCATGGGTTTCTCAGGATTTTTAGATCTTTGTAGCATGCTTTCATCTTCGTAGAGAAATGATTTTTAGGACCCTTGATCATGAAATCACTCAGATTCATTTCTAAGCTTTTTTTTTTCTTCTCTGTGTATCCATTATACAGGACTACAGCTGTGCCCAATGTGGTGATATATGCTGTATCAAATAAAGATTGCTTGAAGATCAGTGGACAAAGCCAGCTACAGAGTTAGCCATAGAGTCAGGCAGTGGTGGCACATGCCTTCAATCCTAGCACTCAGGAGGCAGAGACAAATGGATCTCTGTGAGTTCAAGGTCAAAAAGAACCAGGCAATGGTAACATAGACCTTTACTACTTTTTGGTAGTTAGGCCTTGAACTGACAGAAACACAGAAAGGTCTCTGTCTCTGGAGTTATGGGATTAAAGGCATAGGTCACCAATTGGTCTTTCCCGTGCTATGCTACGATTAAAGGCATGAGTTACCACACTCTGACTCTTGTGGCTTGACTGTGGGTGATTCTATTCTCTGATATTCCAGGCTGATTTTATCAAATATATCACCACATATCCCTTTTTGTCAAAAATAAAAAAGTTATAACTAGCATAAGAAAAAACATATATAATAGGTACAATAATTGTATAAATATATACAAACAATAATTACATGAGAAATGTCCAGTCTGTTAACAATTGACAAATTCAAAGAAAATAATTCATTATTTATTTTATTTTGGCTAGTCCCAAGGATTGTACCTAATTCACTTTCCATTTAACTTGTATTACTATCTAAAACTATATTTTGATGTCTTTCAAACTTATATACTTTAATTTCTAATTAAGTTTCTTTTCTAAAACTGTCACTAGAAAGGTATAACTGTTAGTTGTTGCTGCCACACTCCTGCCTGCAGAGGCGCTCTGATGGGCCTCTGACGCCCACGTCTAGGGCACGTCTGCATGATTTCCCTTTAAAGAGACCCAACCTCTTGCCAGACATTCTCTTTTTCTCCTTCTCTGCTCTCTACTCCCCTCTCTCTTTCTCTTCCCCCTCCCCCACCTGTTCCTTTAATAAACATAATATGGCTCCTTGGCAATGTGCTAGTGAGTTCTTCCACACGCAAAATACTAACAATAACTATTACTATCTTATCTTCGACTCCTTCAGTGACCCAAGAAGGAAATAATATTAACTAAGTAAATAGCATGTGCAAGCAAGCAACTTCCAAAAAATGTAAAAAATGAAATAACTGGCTACCTGGACAGTCATGCAATATTTTTCTGTATCATTGAAGCATCCATCTTAGGCCTACAGGCATAGCATATCTGACAGACTTTTCTGTGAAGCAAGATATTCTCAAAGACCTTCCTAATTTGTCTTGGCAAGGTTTGACAATTCTTTTTCTGTGTGTGTGCCCTGCCAATCCATTTTCAACATTGTACTGTTAACAGTCAAGGCAAGAGTATTTTCTTGCCCAGTGGCTAACTTTACCTAACAAGGAAGGTAAACTCCATATGGAGTTTCTTTGTTGTCTATAATCTTCTCTGAAGTAGATTGGTACTGCCAAAATAGATGTCTCATTGTATGTCTTATTATAAAAATAATAAGAACCTATGTAATTAAAATATCTTAAATGCTATATTCTATGGATCTCTGAAGTGTTTGAAGAAGACTTATTCATCTAAAATATATCTGTTTGACCTTGAAAACATATCTAATATGACTATAAGTTTGATTGTAATGTCTAATTACTAACTTGAATTTCTTTATATCCTAATTAGTTAGTAATAATAAATTTCATGGACTAGCAATTTGTATAACATTGTTTTAAATGAACTGTATAAGTACAATATCT
This sequence comes from Sigmodon hispidus, assembly GCA_004025045.1. Lineage (NCBI taxonomy): Eukaryota > Metazoa > Chordata > Mammalia > Rodentia > Cricetidae > Sigmodon > Sigmodon hispidus. Next base: position 106,549 of record PVIH01001836.1, read on the forward strand.
TGAGCAAGCATAGAGACATATGTACAGTAACAAAATTAATCTCTGCTTTATTATCAATATACACAATGTGTATAGAATATACCAAAATTCAATCTAATGTAAAGTATTTAAAGTTAGTAATTGCTTTTTAAAGTAGATTCAATAATCTACCCTTATGTCCTTTTATATCTGTATCCTCTTTTTTCTTTATTTCTTTCTTAAACAAAACCCTGAATAAAATCTATTCTGTTTAGCTTTATTCTAACTATAACCAATAATAATTTTTTAACCAATTAACATAAAAATGACAATTATCCATAACCAATTGAAAGACCAGAAACCACCCACCCCACCTCTTGGGAATGTGGGCACTATGTTCTTAAATTTACTTCTTGCTGTCTGGGGGTGATGGTATCTTTAGGGGGTCCTGAAAAGAAAAGTTTTGTTATTTGTCACATCCTGAAATAAGTAGCTGTATCATTTGTTGTCCAGTCTTTGCATAATGAGAAAGTGCAGGGCTTATGTCAGGTCCTGGCTAGAGTAGTCTGTGAAGCTGGTTTATTTCAGCTAGCCACCTCAAAACTGTCCAGAGCAGTTTGTAGTCCATATCTGATCTTTGGTTGGTGTTTGTCAGTCTAGTGGCTTTGTCATAGTTCATGTGAAATCATCATTGTGGAGCCCCATCTTCTTTTTGGATACTTCAAATTCACAATTATGCATTGTCATGGATCACTGTAGAAAACTGATAAGACTAAAACTCAACACAATGTACAGGTAACTAAATAGTTTTTTTCTATAATTAATTAGTTCTCTATATGAACATTAATTTCTTGACAAAAGTTTCATATATATAATCTTATAGATTTTAATATAAATGTTTATTCAGCATACGATTAGTAGAAATAGAATAGTTCCTTATTTTTAGTTATTCTTCTGTCCCTTATCAGGTGGATTTTCTGATATTATACAGAGATTTTATATTTTCTTTTAACAAGTATGCTTGGATTTAGAGAAAGAGATAGCCACACTCCAATTCCAAAGCCACCTCTAAATTATAATTAAACTGGAACTTCAACTTCTCTTATAAATAAATCTATATAGAGGTTAAGTAATGAGAATTTACCCTGTAGAGTATACTGGTACCCATAGGTCCAATATTCCTTTGCTTGTCAATTTTTCTGGATAGCCTCCCTTCTGCTTTAGATGTCTAGATGTTTAAGGTCTTTTAACTTCTTGAAAATGGGTATTTTTAGTTTTCTGTAAAGGCAAAAACAAAAACCTGCCCCAATCCTTCATTTTTCTTACATCTTAAAGAATTGTCATATGGATAAATGAGCCATCATTTCTTATTTTCATGAAGTTTCTCCAGTTCAAATTGAGCCTTTATTAATTTTATGGTATCCATAGCTTTTCTTTACCTGTGGAAACAAAAGCAAAACTCCTTCCCCAACATAGCACATATTCTAGCTTCCATTCTGAGGTCAGTACATCTATGACGTTTATAGGCTTCAGTCGTTTTTCTATAGTTCAGTCAGTGCCTTTCAACAGCTGTTGTTCCTTTCTTATTAGCGTTGAGAAAATTTAAAGTTAATAAAGCATCATGTAGTCTATTTCTAGGTGTCTTTGTTATTCCTGTTTGTTTATTTGGCATCTCCTTTAGAGTTCAACTTGATCACTCTATGACTGTTAGCCCTGTATGATTGTATGGTATACCTGTAATATGCTTTATATTATATAAGCAAGAAATTTCTTAATTTTACTAGAGACATATGGAGGAGAATTGTCAGTCCTAATCTGTACAGGCATTCCCATGATGGCCATAACTTCTAGCAAATGTATGGTTACAGAATCAGCCTTTTCTGAACTCAAATCAGTTGCCTGTTGAAATCCTGAAAACATATCTATTGTATGATGTACATATCTTCATTTTCCAAATTCTATAAAATGAAATACATCAATCTGCCCAATTTTATTTCTATGTATACTTTTAGGATTGCTTCCTGCTGATAATGGAGTTTGGTTATACAAGGAACAGGTGGGACATCTTTTTACAATTTCTTTGGCTTGTTGCAAAGTATTAGAGAAATCTCTTTTGAATCCTTTGCTATTGTAATTTTTTAATGAAACTCTGAGACCTTTACAACATTTCCTATTAATAATTTATCAATTTTTTTCTTACCTTGTGTTCAAGGACCTGACAAATGTGTATAGGATCAAATGTGTGTTATACAGAAGGGATGATTGCTATTTCTGATTATTTCTTGAAACAAAATAAATAATGAAGTTAATTCTGGCTTATCATTAATAAAATTAGCAGTTTCAATGTGTAAAACAACTCCTTCTGCATACTGAGAGTCAGTGACTATGTTAAAAAGTTCTATAAAATGTATTAATACAATCATGATAGCACATAATTCTGACTTTTGAACAGAATTATAAGGGCTATGAACCACTTTACTTACATTTTGTGATTTGGAACCTACTTTTCGTGATTTGTAGGAAATGTAGGAGCTTCAGAAATTGGTTTATCTTGTACAACACGTGAAAGAATCTCATTAATTTTCTTTAGAAATTCAATTCTTTTGCTTTGAGGATATCTGTTGTTAATATCTCTCCCCAAATTACTGCAAGCTCTTTGCCAAGGTAAACTTTCTGCTAATAATTGGTCAATTTCTTCATTAGTTAAAGATACAACAATTTCTGCTGGGTCCATTCCTGTTAATTGACTAAGTCTTAATTTTTCTTTAAAAATCAAATCAGAAATCTTTTCTACATATGTCTTTAATTTTTTACTCAGTTTATGTGGCAGAAATATCCATTCCAATATAAGAGTTAGCAAGTAATATGCCTGAGTCATAGGCCAAAGAGCATGAAATTAATATGTCTTTTTGTGCTTATTTGGGACCAAGAAGCTCTGGGTGGTTAACTTGGGACTACTGGGCTGGATCTTGGGGCTAAATGGGGCTAGAAACTTCTTACAACAACCTGTGCCTGGCTCTGTTAGACCTTGAACTCATAGAGATCCAGAGTGATCTCTGCCTTCCGAGGCATGGATCACCCACCACTCCCTGACCTTCATGCTTTGGCTCTGTGGGTGGCTCTGTCACCTGATATTTCAGACTATTTTTATTAAATATGCAATATATCACCACAATGTGGAACCCAATTGATACATTTACATTACAGCTCTTATACCTGTAATTCAGAAAGCATCATGGAAGAGGGGCAGAAAGATTCTAAGAGCCAAATACCAGGAAGTTTGTTGTGAAACAGTCTTTCCTAGAATTGGCTGCATAAACAGGGCTGAAACAGTGGTATTATCAATGGACATGCTAACATGGAAGGGGGAATTTCACAAGGTTCCATCCCAGACCAAGACAAACAACCTAACAATAACAACAAACCCCATAGGTGCAGATAACCGCTTGGAGAGAGAGAATTGTCTGCTCCAGGGGATCACCACCCTACTCAGTTATTCATTACAAAATAATCAGTTCTGAAATCATACACGCACAAACAAGAACAACAAAAGTACTCAGTACCTTGCATTTATATATTTGTACATTTATGTGTGTAGCAACAATCAAGAAAATGTTATCAATTTAAGAGCAAGTGGGCATGTGAGTGGTGGAAAGAAGGGACCGAGGAGGGGATGGACAGAGGAAAAGGAATGGGAAAAGTGGTATGATTTATTTTATTTAGAAAAGTATAGAAATTTAATAAAGCTGTAAAATGTCAGTCATAAAGCAATGTGTATAATAAACTACCAATTGTGGTTTAAAAAAAGAATGAGTGGGTGAGAGAAGTCAATATTATTTGAATATCCATTGGAGGATAAGCATTAGTCAAGCAATGATATAATGTCTTGGTTTAATAAATGCCAGTACTCAGATTGGTACATACTATTCACTGAGAAACTCAGGGGAGGTAAGCAACCAAGTTTAACACAAATGCACAGGATGTGGGGAAGAGTATGAAATGAGACTGCAATGATTTAAAAATAACAACACCATATAAAAAGAGATGTGACATACAGAATGACAAAGACAGCAATTGTTGATGTGATCTTGTAAACAATCTGAGCCAGAGGACAATAGAAAGGCAATTTGCCATGAATAAAAAGACATAATGGTCAACCTGGAATTATATATCTAATAAAAGTATCTACCTAAAGTGAAAGTAAAATACATCAATTTTTACTCCAAAGATGTTGAGAGAATACATTGAATCTATGTGCAATAAGATGAATGTTCAAAGAAAATATGCTGAAGAAAAATGGATCAGATGTGAATGTAATTCAGTATAAAGACATGAAGACAAGAAATAATAAATATATTGGTAAATATCAAGGGAATTTCCCCCAGTTTTTAAAAAAGATGATTACTACGTCTAACAAAATGAACAATGATGCAGACCAGGGTGGCAGCAAGCATAGATACTAGGTATGTGACTGCAGCATAACATACAGTGAGCAGAAAAAGGTGTGAACGCCGAAGATGGGCTTGTTCACAATGGAAGATACTCTTCAGTGACAAACAGCAGAAAGTTAAAGATTTGTATTGTAAACTGAGAAGAAGGTATTGAACACAGAATGACACAGCAGTCAATATACAGGGGAGATCTAGTGCTATGTTAAATGGAAGGAAGGGGAGTGAAGACAGGGAAAAGCAAAGGAAAGCTTAGAGAAAATAAGAGGATGGGGCTTAGAAAGCAGATCCAAAATCAGGCTGAGGTTTCAGCTCAGTGCTAGAGCACTTGCCATGGACATGTGTGGTCCTAGGCTTGATGCTTAGCATGGGAAAAAGGAGAAATTAATCAAAACAGCCCTGATATTAGATTAAGTATAGATAGAAGATACAGTTAAAAGAAGGAATAGTTAAGTTTCATGAACAATAAGTCATGACTAAGGCAGATACTGTCTGTATGAAACTGAGCACTTGAGAACCCGAGACACAGGATTGTTTCAATTATGAGTCCAACCTGGGCTACATAGTGAGTTCCAGGCCACTTCTCCTCTCTCTCTCTCTCTCTCTCTCTCTCTCTCTCTCTCTCTCTCTCTCTCTCTCCCCAATATGATCATCTTTGTTGTGTTCTCTAGATATTATGTACTTGATGGTCTTGTGATGATTGTGAACCTTTGGTAATTGATTTTTATATATTGGACTTTTAATCTATGTAAAGTCATTTTGTTTTCATGTTGTATATGTATATTCTTCAAATTATTTATGAGCCACAAAATAATCTGTATGACAGTTCAGTTCTTTATTTTTCAGGAATTACATTAAAATAATTTGGTTGTTGAAGAAAAAAAGAAATATTAGGTACAACAATAAGAAATGCCACATGCCAAGCAAACATTACTGTTAGACATACATTGTTATTCTTGGCCAAGGAGCATTCCTAAGGGCCAGACAGTCCTTTCTGTCCCCGTGGTTGGTGATTTCTTTTGATTTAGCTATGCTGTTTAAAGTTAGGCTTCTGTCCTATGTGGCTAAAATCCAAAAATCCTATTAATCCTGAAACTCATAGAGAGTTCCTTCTGTCTTAAGTTTATAACTGTTGTGTAGAACGCTCTCTTGGTAGACTATGCTTTCATGGGACATCTTAAAGTTATTATTTTAAAAATATTCCCTCATACTTCCAATTTGTATGACTATTTTTATTTTTCTCAATTATAATGTTTTTGCCACATCTTTTGTCTTTTTTACATGACATTTTACTAATTCATGAGCAATTCACAAAACATAGAATTACAGGTTTAAGTTAGATGCGTGATTTTGTAGAATGAAGTTATCTTGTTTTCTTGGAACTTTGACAAGTGTGGTTAAGAAAATGGACTTGATGACCCCTGGCTAAGTTACTGACATTTGAATGTGAGGTGGATTAGATTCATAGTCAATTCTCTCTAAGGCAATAAACTTGTCAAAGCTTCTGGCCAGAGAGGACCTTGAACTTTTTTGGAACAAATATGACACAGGTCGTAACAACCATCAAATGTCAATACCAAATGCCAGGTGTGGCTCTATCCACATGCCATCAAAGCCACACAAGCCTGTGGCCTCTTGTCCCTGAACTGGCTGTGTGCAGAGGCCTGGTGACTTCAGGAGGTCTTGGCTTCCTCAGCATGATGCACAGAGAAAGGCTGTCTTGCATATTTGAAACAGTTGGAGACTGTTGTGGCTGAAGACAGTGGAGTATGATTGGCGGTTTCAGGTCACCCTGATTATATATTGACTATGTCCTTTTGATAGTGGCTGCCAGATCCCACTTGCGGGGTTTACATCCTGCATCCTCCGCACCAGGTCAGCATGACATTTTTGTTCAAAGGGAGCTATCCCAGCACTGATTACTACATAACACTGGGTTCTGCCTGCCTCAGCCCTTTCCCCATCCATCGGTGTCTCTAAGCTCCCTCTGTCTCCTTCCCATTATCTGGATTTATTCATTCAATAATAACACACTTTTCTGAGTCACATATCAAATATGCAGTCCCCAACAGATTCTGGAATGCCAATTGAAGAGAAAAGCAAATAAAAAACAAAAAGTACCTATTCTAAGAGTGTTTCACAATGAAAATACAGGCTAGACTTTCCAGGTACCAGTGAGCAGGTTAGTAAGAATATTGTAAATCATTTTCCAGAATTCCTTTTAAATTCCAGAATCCTAATAAATTTCAGTTTGAAATCTCTTTGAAAACAGCACTCCTATACTATTTTGTGAAGACATACAAATATAGCCTATATAAGTTTCATATACGTGACATTTCTTTTAAGTGAGAACATTAATTATATAGCTTTTTTTCTTTTAAAAATGTGTTTAAAGAAATTGGTTTTCTTTGTGTGATGTGGGCCAAATAGCCAGCTGAGTGACTGATATTTTCAGTGGCTTTGCACAGAGAAGGGACTTTGGTCTCAGGTCTGACTCTGCCCACAGCCCTCTAAACCCTCCATCAATTGCCTCTTTCAACTAGCCTCAAAAACGTCCATGGAGCCGAGGCTTGGCTAAACTTTGAGATTTTCTGTATGAGGTTCTTTCCCTTCTGTGTGCAGGTTGTCAGTATGGACTTTCTCTGAGCTTAGATAAACTGCTTCCTGGCTTCTAAGGCATCATGTGCAGTATGGCTTGTTTCTCTTGGGTAATAACTACCCTGCTGCATTGAGTCCCAAATGACGGAGCTGTCAACATCTGTTTCTGGCAAAGTAAGAAAGAGAAAGAATATTGGAGCCAGCAACTTGTTTCCTGTGGGAATAATTCTAGGTTGGAACACCTCCTTGACTGTTAATTTATAAACACACTCACCATATTCTTCTCCCCATCAAAATGTGCGTCAGTGTTGAGCAATCTCAGGGAATAAAAAAGTTGCATATAACAAACCCAGAGTCAATTCTCAAGCTTCTGCTCAGGGAGGCAGAGGTCAAGGGAAACCTAGCAAATGTTCTATTGTCTGTTCTGCATTTGAAAACTGACAATGTAGACAAGTAGCACCAACAATTCACACCACAGCAGCGGAGGGGTTCAGCTCATTCTTCAGTTCTCCAGGTGTGATGAGAAAGACCCACCAGATGTGGGTGGCAGCTTGGAAACCTGGCCAGGAAGGACCAGCAAACTGAGTGTGCAAGATGAAGGCTGAGTGTGGAAGGCCAGAGAACTGCTGAAATGTGAAAGAAGCCAGGATTTGCAATCCAGGGCACCCGGCCATATGAATAGAATTATCAGGTCTTGATAGCCAAAAGACAGCCAAATAAGGGGCACATGGTAGTCTGATGAGGAAGGATGGGGCATATGGGATTGTTTTTAGATGTTAGACAGTAGAAAAGCTGAAGGACATGGTGACAACATACATTTTTAAAATGCTTTAACTGATTTCACACACACAGTGTCTTTAAATAATATAGCATTATGGGATTGTCAAATCAAACCAACTGCTATGTAAGCAATTAAAGTGTATTACTAATATACTCTGCTATATATTATATACCATCATATGTAATATTACATATGATGGTATATAATATAATACATTTGTTATACTTATCACTATAGCAACAAAATACTGACAAAATCAGCTCAAGAAAAGAAAGGTTTCTTTTGGTTCAGTTTGCGGGTGCATACTACTGTGGTGTGAAGACATGGTGGTGGGAACACACAGCCCTTGCTCACACTGAATCTATTGTCAGGGAGTAGAGAGAGATTAAGGCTTGACCACAGAATGACATTACCTACTGTCAGGGCTGGTGTCCTGTCCTTGGTTAATATTTGGGAAAGATGCTCACAGACACATGTCTGTAGTTGGGCTAACTGAAGCTGATATATCAGACCTATGGTACCATAGGAAATTGATCTTCTTTTCTTAATTGAGTTTGTGTAACTCAGCAGATTTGGGACATTGGAAGGAAACAAGTTTAAGATAATCAGAGGAAAAGACAAGGGCTCTTTGGTGCACATCAGAATTAGAAACTCGACATAGCAGGAGATGAGCAAATGTGAAGTTCCCAGCAACTGGGCAAGTCTAACAAGATGGCAGCTCTGCTCTCTGGAGGAGAGGGTGGCAGCAGATCAAAGCTGGAGGTCCAGGCAGGCATGTGACGGACATACAAAATAGCTAGAGAGAATCAGACTGTGGCTCCCTGTGACAGAGCACAAGATGAAAGCATGTTGGCAGAAATAGAGTCCCAGCCATGGGACAGGACTCACATCAGGACCTTTGTCTTAAAAAAAAAAAAAAAAAAAAAAAGAGCTATGATTGCTGAGTAGAAAATAAACAAAAATTAAGGGAAGATAGGAGCCTGAATCCTGTATCCATGGCTCATCACCGGATGGATGTAGGGGAAGAAGGAAGTTAGGTATTCTTGACTAGAGATAGCCTGAAAGAAGGCTTGCTTGGAGGAGAGCTTGCCTCCCACCACCACTAAGGGTGCTTAGATCCCCAAGACCCTAGGATTTAAGGTGATCCCAGACAGAGGGGGGTGGGGGCAGTGAGAAATGTCGAAAGGCCCAGACATGACATCAGAAGGTGCAGTATCAGGAGGAGCCTGAGACTGCTGTCCTCTCTCACCCAAAGCAGGGATGGATGGGAAAGAGGACCCTGAAGACATCCTGACTATAGGACAAAGACCCTTTATTGCTTTTAGATCCCAGGCTGGATTTTCCAAGAATATAAAATTCCTGTGTCTCGTCTTTGTTCTGTTTCCTATTTTTTGGTATCTTTCTAATTTATGATGGAGAGTAGGGTCCCTTATAACAACACATACATTTTCATATTTCTTTTATTGAGGGGGGCAGAGAGGGAGGGAGGAAGGGAGGAAAAGAGAGAGGAGGGAGGGAGGGAGAGAGAGAGAGAGAGACTAACTCCTTGTTGAAAATATAATTCTGAATAAAGGAATTCATATTAAAGTGACCTTATATGAGGAAATCCCAGGTTACAAAGGAAAGACTGGCCAGCTAACTGTTTCTCCCAGCTCATTGAGGGCTGAAGTAGAGAGATAGACAATATATCACAATAGACAACTGCCGAGTCTGAGACCAACCTAAGTTATATAGTGAACTCCTGTCTCAAAAACTAAAAACAAGCAAGCAAACAGAAGGAAATGAACACACTATAACACACTCTGTCTCACACTGGGATTCTTCTTTGGCTCTGGTTTTGGGTTTGAGTCTGTGTCTAAACATGCAGTCTAGGTCAGACCAGAACCCTGTGCAGCTAATCTGGCTTTTTATTTACCATCCTCTTGCCGTGGCCTCCCAATGTGCTGAGATTAGCGGCTTATCCCAGCATACAGGGAAGAATTATTGGTCTTAAACAATATCCTCTATATCATGTTGTCCAGGCCCCATGACATAAGTCATTGGTAGCTGTTTAGCCATTCCCACTGAGATCCTAATCCCCAAGTAGCTTCAGTATCTAGGCAGACACATACATTCTGGGAGAGATCCTGACCCAGACTGAAACCATACCATCTGATTTCAGCCTTGTGTGTGGGTTTAGTTGAACACATTCCTTATAAACTAGAAAGTATTTTATTGTATCATATAAATGAGAACTTGCACATGTATTTCTAGAATTAGTACATTACAATTCTTTGTATTCTTGTTGAAATATATTTTAGTCTATGTTTACAATAAAACTCAAGTTTATATATGTAAATTTTTACCTTAAATAAGTAATAATTTCAAAGAGAGATTTAATGGTAAATAATATACTCTTTTTTTGAATTTTAAATAAATTGTTTTCTTCCTAATTTTTATTGAGAACAAATATTATCAGAGATATATAAGCCAATAAATTTATGAGTTAAATTCAGATTTAGCTGTAATCAAATAAAATCATAAGTCATAGTAAAAGGCACACACACACACACAAATATACTATTGTGAATTTAAGGTTATGTTAATTAATAGTTTGTTCATAAAATATTTTTAAGACTTTTGGGGTGCTTATATATTCTTGAAATTAAGATATAAGTACATCATTTGCCCCGTTCCTCTCCCATCTCTAACAGCCTGTCCTTTTCTACTAGTCCCTTTTTTTTACACACGCGTACACACACACACACACACACACACACACACACACACACAAATATAGAAATACAACATGCTCAGTTACCGTTAACATTATCTTCATGATTTTAGATCTGGACTCTTCAACAGGGTAGACAATTTCTCCCATTCTCAGTATTTCTTAGTTTCCATGGCTCTTTACCTAGAGCTGAGGCCCTGTAAGATTTTTTCCCTTTGATATTAACTTGTCTCTTTATGTTAATAAACTCTTGTAAATTCTATATATGCTGATAATATAAAGATAAATTTTATGTTCAGTAACCTAGTGCATGTTTCTGTACTTTGACATTCTTTCTTTGGGATTGTACTTTTAATCTAATAGTTTGTTTCTTTTAAACACAATCTTTCTTTAATCATTTATCATAATGTAGTTTTCTGGAGACAAATTCTGTTTGTTAGCTTTTTTTCCCCCCATCTTTATTTTAATGTCTCAATTGTTAAAGATATCTTAATGGATAGAATCTTGAGTGGCATATTATTTGATGGTCTGTGTGTTCATGAGTGTATTTGTGTGTGCCCTGACATTTACAGCCCCTTTTCTTTTTTTTAATAACTTATGTGTTTATTTATTTGTTTGTTTTCAAAACAGTTTCTCTGGGTACCAGCCCTGGATGTCCTGGAACTTCTCTTGTAGTCAAGGCTAGCCTAGAGCTCATAGAGATCTGCCTGCTTCTGCCTGTTAAGTGATGGGAATAAAATCATGCACTACCACACCAGGGTAGAATCATTCAATTGTCTTTCATGTCCACTGATTTTGAAGATAGTTCAGTTATAACTTGATGGTGACTTCCCCCAAATTAGTATATATTCCTTTGTTGCATTCTAGCCTATTTTTTCCTCAATAACCCTGACAACCTGGTGTCTTCCTGCACACTTGCCCATCTTTTTATCTGAGATTCTTAAATCTATGATTTGTTGTCTTTCAAAAATTTTAGAAACTTTTAGACATTATTTTTTCACATGTTTCTCTGTTTCAGCTGCGTTTCCTTTGTCACTGTGTCTCTATGTGAATGAAGCTCTGTGACATTTTACCATGGGTCAGGGATGTTTGGAATTTCTGATCTCATTGTTAGCCTTTATTCTATTTCCATGTAGACATTTTATTTGCATAATTTTCTTTCTATTGGTTCTTTGCTTGGCTTTGTCCGGGCTCCTGACCTACTCATTCTGGAATTCCTTATCTTTGATGTTATATTTTTCTTTCTGGAATGTGGAATTTATCACCTCTAAATTTTTTCTAGCTTTGCTAAAATCTCTCATTTATAATACACACTTTTTACTAATTTAAATTATCAAATAAAGGAAAAAGTATAAGAGAAGGACATTATTTTAGCTAGAGTGGAACATTAACTGATGGTCAGTTTTGAGACTCAAATGAATGGGAGCAATAACTCCAACACAGAGTAAAACATTAGTCAAACATCACTAGAGAAAAAGATAAGAAAACTGGACGATAGTTTCAAGAAGTTTTATAGGAAAATTGATAGATTCCTGAAAAATAAAGAAAATATAAAGTCAGCCAGATGTAGCGACACATGCCTTTAATTCCACACTTGGGAAGCAGAGACAAACAAGTCTCTAGGTTCAAGGTCAGTCTGGACAGCCAGAGTTGTTACACAGAGAAACCCTATTTTAGGGGGAAAAAAGAAAAAGAAAGAGTCGAGTCAATAGTTAAAATAATAAAAGAAAATTATTCAAGGCAAAGGAAAGGCAGGTCTGCAGAGAAGCCCTTTGTCTTTTCAAGAGAACAGATGAAGACAGTTTCACCTATAGAGTTCTTAGTGTCTAAATGCCAAGAGAAAGGTGCTACAAGCTTTTGGAAAACTGAAGAAATTTCTTTCAAAGGGAGATAAGTTGTCAGGTTAACATTTTACTTCCCATTGGGAACATTTGCTGTTAATGACAGTAGAGTCAGGTCTTTGGAGTGACAGCTTTATGGGGATGGGAGTCAAAGAGAGCGACATCCCCCAGACACACACCCAGCTCACGCTGCATCCTTTTCCAGGGTGAACAAGAATGCACACATACATCAAAAATTTAGACTTAGGGTACCAATTAAAGCAGGTTTGACTCTGCACAGTTCAATAGCTTGGGAAGAAGTTTCTTCCCCAGGTAATACTGCAGAAGAGTCCATGGGATGACTATTTTATTGGGTACCTAAGGATACAAGTTCCTCACAGCCCATTGCTCTATTCTTCTGTGAGGTCTATTTTGGCCCCCTTTTGTGGATCATGGAATCTACTGGAAGGATGCTCAAATCTAAAAAGTTCATCTCAAAATGCATGTAGATATGTAAAGTAAACTACTAACAATCAATGGACTTAATAGTGAATATTAATATGTTTGAAAAATGGACTTATGATAATATGATGCCAGGTGATACTGAATTCTGGTAATGAGTATAGCCACAAGTATCATTTCCCTGTACTGATGGGTGATGGGATAAGAAGGCATTTTGTCATATTTCCTTTCTATAGGTGAGAACACTGAGTTTCTAGGAATTAAGCTACTCATCCTAGGTTCATGTGTAAATAGGAAGTAACTTGCAAGCCAGCTACAATACCTGTTGCTAATGTCTAAGGGAAATTAGAAACAAATAACAACCAAGTGAATGGAGAGAGGGCTAAATTAATCAATAATCAAATTAATGAAAAATAAAGGTAAGTAAATATCAGAATAAGTGACTTAAAAGACTAGAAGAAGTAAGCCAAATAAGGAAAATAAAGACATAAGTACTATCACTGAGAGAAGAAAAACAAAATTAACTTGTGATAAATGACATGCATCCCAGTTTCAGAGAAGCTACACAGCAGACAGACCTGTTAGTCAACCTCCGGCACCAGTGTCTTGCCTCAGTGTGTCAGTCCATAATTTTAATTTTGGAAGCTATATTGAAACACCTTGAAGAAATCTGGGGTGAGGCAGGAGTTGAAGTAAAAGTGAGGCTGTTGGTTAAATATCCCAGATCAGCCAAAGGCAAGCAGCTTCTGAAAACCTGGCCAGGCTCTAGGGAATTCTTGGGCTAGCAGTGAGTCAGAGCAGCTGAGGGTCTGGAAGCCAAGCTCTTGCTAAAGGAAGGAATGAACAAGAACATTCTTGAGGTCAAATCAACAGGCCAAGAGACTGGAAGGTCGGGGTGAGTCAGAGTCACCATGGGATGAGAAGACCAATGCCAGTCTCCTGTCTGTCTGTCTCTTCTGTCCTCAGCCCAGGAAGAAATGAGGAGCTGACTAGAGTATCCCAAGCCAGAGCAGCAGGGAGTAACAAGTTCGTGGTTGGTCCTTACAATGAGGAACCACAGTCATTAGTCTTCCAGTGAATAAAATACTCACCTAATGATTATATTTAGAATGATTGGTTCTGTCTGCCTATCTGAAAGCTATCTAATATGAAGAGATTTTACAGAGTTGAGAAAGGATTACTGTAAACACAAGTCACCAAACTGAAGAATTTGTCCACATGGTATTTTCCATATTTACTCAGTGTGTTTTGCCCTTCAGGAACAAAATTTTGACCTCTCCTGAGAGTTAATTATAATGAAGAAGCTAAGTCTTTGAGACAATTTATCTAAATTAAATGTATTTAATGTATTGAATGTATGTATGAAAAGATGGAATTCTCCAGAAAGATTCTCATCTGCACATGCATCTGATGACCTGTGTTCACCTGCATTGACAACTGTTATTGACTGAATGACAAGTTGACTTGATAGATAAACACAGACTTGATGGAGTTCATGGGACTCTAAGAAAAAGCTACAGAATTATGCCTAGAAATATTGTGTCTGTGGGATGTGTCCGAGATGAGGAGAGAGACTGCCTGTGTCAGTGGAGATATGGTGGGTGCAGTGAAATAGAACTCACATACATGTTCATCAAGGACTTTTGTTGGGAAAGGGGTATGGTGAGGGTTGTGAAGCATATTCTTTGAGTGGGTTTATTAATACATTGTCAATAATATCATTCATGGTTCAGGCAGAAATTAGATCAGTTGTGGATCCTTGCTCATCCCAAACAGTGGGGGATGGAAAGAATGCCATCTTCAGTCCAGTAGTGGGAGAAAGGGCTGGGGAGTGGTGGGAGAGTGTCTGAAACTCTTAGAGATTACACCACAAATCTACATGTCTCTTTATTATCTTCTTAAGAATTTTAGGGTCCAACTGTGGGCAAAAATTTAAGATGAGCCACAAACAATTTTTTTTTCGTTCTGATTGACTTTGACCCTATCCTGGACCAGAGTCTTCATTATAAGCATTTCTTATGTATAAACTCAGTTAAAGCTTATTACAATCACCTGAGATGGAAACCATTCCACCTGTGTCTCCAGGAATGAGAGACACTATCTATGTTCATTGCACTCTGAATTTGGGGAATGCACTTATTTCACCCATTGTTTTAAGGTCACATCACTGCCCTAGACCACTCTACATGTTCAATAGTGATTTCTGTGTATTTAGTCATTTCCCAAAAGTGAAAACCTGTTTTAAAGATGGAATGTGAGGTGGGCATCCTTGATGCATGAATTCTGTATTCTCCCAAGCTATTGCTAACACTTGCTTTAAACACGAACTGTAAGGTCAGATGAGTCAGACACTGGTTGGTTGTTTTTAATATTACTAATGTCAAGTACTGTCTTCTGTGCATCCTACCCAATCACAGACTGTGCTGTGGACAATTCACAGGCAGCAGAATTGATGATATTAAAAGTATATTCCTTCCTTTCCCATAGACTTCCAGGTCACTGAGAATAAGTCTACAGAGAATTCTGCCTTGGGTTTCACCCTTGATCTTGACAATATGACAGAATGTGCTTGTCATAGAGACTGCTTGCCTAATCATGTTCACTAAAAGATATTTGTTTCTCATACACACACACACACACACAGAGAGAGAGAGAGAGAGAGAGAGAGAGAGAGAGAGAGAGAGAGAGAGAGAGAGAGAGAGAGAGAGAAAGAAAACAGTATACACCATATACCTGCAAAGCAGAAGATAAGATGTGGTCATTGTTTCTAACCTATTTTTTTTTTTTTGGTGGTCTTTACTCACCTGACTGAGCATTTGCTTTTCAGGTGGAATGTGAAAGAAAATTCTCTGCTGATTTTCCACTGGCTGAGCCTAGATGACAGAGTCAGAGGCTCCTAGAAGACACATTTCCTGCTGTCTTGCACCTCTGGCTTCTCCCTTGGTGGCCTCCGGACAAGACTAATAGGTCCTAACTATGTGGGCTCTGAGGTTCTTCCTCCAGTTTGCCACTGCTGCTCCCAGCAGCCACTCTTGCAGGGTCCTGTGCTGGTGGAGTGCAGGTCCTTTCCACACTCACACTCACAGGTTCTGGTGACACAACCGCTCTTTGGTGTCTTCCTGCCTGGTCCCCCGGCTACTCATGGAGCCCATTTTCTGTTCTGAGTCTCTGTCGTTCTTGCTATGTGTCACCCCCATTCAGCTCTGTTCACCAGGGCATAGTTCCTGTCCTTCCTCAGAATATTTTCTCTACCCAGAGATCAGAAGAAAACACAGAGGGTAGAAGAGGCATGGATAGGATTCTGGACACTGACCTGAAACCTTCTGGGCTTGAACCCATGCTGTTTTATAACACATACATTCCCAATTTGAGGGATGACTAGATTTTGATAACATATAGATGTTGCATGAATCCTAATTGACCTTAGAATAAAAACCTGGAGCCAGATATTGGGGCAAATGCTAAGAAATCAGTAAGACAGAGGAACAAGCCACAGCAACTTCTTACCTCAAGAACTCCTCATCAGAATGGGGAATATCCTGTCTCCATGAATCTTCAGTCTAAATAGGGAAGAGAAGGCAAACCCAAGGCCAAAATGGATGGGGCAAACTCATATCTACTCTCCTGTTTTATATTCTTTTCTTTGCTCAGCCATGTCACTTCCTGTCTTAACCTTCCCAGTGTTGGGATTAAAGGCATCTGTGCTTCCTAAGTACTAAGAGCGGAGGCATAATATTCCAAGTGCTGGGATTAATGGTGTGTGCCACCACTGCCTAGATCTATTTCTCTCCTGGACTGGATCAATCTCATGTAGCCCAGTGTGGCCTTGAACTCACAGGGATCCAGATGGATCTCTGCCTCTGCCTCCCCAGTGCTAAGATTAAAGGCGTGTGTCACCACTGCCTATCCTCTATGCCTACTTTTGCCACTGGCTTTGTCCTCTGATCTTCAGGAAATCTTTCTTTGGTATACAATATATTAACACACATACATTCCTACTTTGAAGGACAACTAGAAGTCCATAATGCATATATTCCCTTTGAAGGATGACTAGAGGTTGATATCTCTCTTTCCAGAATATACCTCTACCTAGGCTCCAGGTTGTGATAAGAATCAGGAGTCACATGCAGCCTTAGCCTAGACATTACCTAGACATTATCTGACCAGGGTGTTCCCTGAACCCAACTTTACACTGAGGGACTGTATGAAGTTAAAATTTCTATAAATTGGTGGCAATGTAGAAATTTCTACCTCAGGAGGAATATGGCATACTATCTGTGTTGAGATATAGTAAAAATGAATTATGCCTCTACTGGCTAGTTTCGTGTCTACTTGACACAAGCCTAGCTCATTGTGGATGAGGCCACTTCTGGGCCGGAGTCTCTGGGTTTGATATTAAAGCAGGCTGAGAAAGTCACAGGAAGCAAACCAGTAAGCAGTAGTCCTCCATGACCTCTGCATCAGCTCCCACCTCCACGTCTTTGCCTTTTGAGCTCTTGTCCTGACTTCCTTTGATAGTGAAACAGGATGTGGAAGTAGAATAAACCCTTTCCTCCCCAAGTTACTTTGTTTTTGATATCTCCTCACAGCAATAATAACCCTGAATAAAATGATTCTTCTATAATTTTTCAGTTAAATAACAAAATTTTGTTAAGATTGTAAGGTAACCCCGATGTTGTAACTTCTAACCATTCTATTTTGTAAAAGGGAGAAAAGCTCAAACCTAGGAATTATGGAAAGCAAAAGATAATTCAAGGGTAGATGACGGTACAATTGCTGTTATTTATTAAATTTAGGATTATGTCTATATGGGTGTTTTGTGTGTGCATATGCGGCATGAATGTGCACCTGCCAACAGGGGACAGAGGAGAGCACTGAAGCTGGAGTTAGCAACTCAGTGTTTGTGTTGGCAACTGAACTCATAGTCTGGAAGAACAATGTGTGCTCTTAGCTGCTGAGTTCTCCAGCCCCTATTCATTACATTTTTATTACATTTTTATTGGCTTATTTAGCATGTGTGGGTATGAACATAGTGCAGAGTGTATGATGGAGTCAGATGACAGCTTGTGTGTGTGTGTGTGTGTGTGTGTGTGTGTGTGTGTGTGGTTGTGTGTGTGTGTTGGTGGTGGTTTGAGGAGGGGGTCCTCTCTTTTCACCATGTGGGTCCCTGGTATCAAATTCAGATTCTTAGGCTTTAGGATCCATAGAGCCATCTCACCAGTGCAAACTGCTATTTTAAACAAACTTCAGGAGCAATAGACTCAAAGTGAAAGGTTAGATACATATGCAAACAATGCGCTGAGCCCTACATGCTCTAGAAATTATAGTAAGAGGCCAGCAGTTTTGAAGAGAGAAATTTCAGGAGTCTTCATGACAGAACATGTGTAACATGAGAGTTCCTGCCACACAGGCCCATCGATACACCACATTAGGATAATTCATCAGCCTGAGCAGGAGTCATGTCAGACCCAAGGATCTACAAAGGTCCCACTAAGCACAATGTTCCTGAGAATGTAATATTCCTTCACCAAAGATTCCCTCTGAGAATATGCTGGTGATCCATTCTTCAAAGAAAGGGTATCTTACTGGCTTAGAATTGTTTCATGTTTACTATACCTACATAGCACAGCAAATTGTGTCACTACTGGCTGGGGACTCAGTCCCAATTACCACCTACCTTGGGACCCTCATACCCTAATCTCATAGATACTGGTAGGTTATCTGTAGGATCCACAAAGAGGTCACAAAATTACTTAGTTGTAGGATGTGCTTGACATCCCTGAATTTCTGATGCAAGTCTCGTGTTTTATTCCACTACAGAACAAAAGAGTGAAAAAAATTATAAACATACTAGAATTTTTATCTAACTACATACTGTTTAAAATAAGTGAATTGGGGTTTATAAGTCTATTAGACATATTGAGATATTATTTTTCACAATGCCACTGTTGTTCTTGGATTCTCAGATGTGAATAAACAGCCTGCTCCCTAATTAATACAAAGGAATGTAAAATATTTTTAAAGTTCCAAAATGAGCCCTTTTTTATAAAGGGTCATAAAGCAGAACATATCTAATGGTCATGGTGAACCAGAATGGCTATAAATCATGATACCCCTGTAGAGCACAGGCTAATGTTGGATTCAGTGTATGCAAACTGTTCAAGGCTTACACAAAAATTTGGATTCTGCAATCCTCAGTTCTCTATGTAAGTACATTCCTGAGTTGTTTTCAGATAATTCTTCAGAATAGGCTACTTGATAGTTCACAAAGAAAAATTACATGGAATCAGTTTCCACAAATATAAACCCAGACCTCAAGAATTATCCACTGCTAAATAATACTTATTCTCTCTTTTCTTAACTTATTTTCCCAAACAGTACACTAGCTGTGTATTTAAGAATTTTTTTTTAGAGAGCAGCCTACCCTTAAAAAAAGTTTCATTCGAAAAGAATTAATCTATTCAGTTATAGTTGGCTGTGCATTTAAAATTATATGGCTGTACGTTTTATGTAAAGTTATATTCATTCATTTTCAAACATGAGGACCTTCTGGTTCTAATTAAGAATTAATGGGGTTTTGATCAACATTTGGAATGTGTAATTTTAAGATTCCATGCTTATTGCAACAACTTTAACTGAATTTATGTTAATTCATCTTTAAATCTCCATTTAAACTTTAAGAATATTTTTGATCTAAAAGCTTATCGAAGTAGAAGGATAAGTGTCTTTTCAGGTAACTATGATCATGTGGCTACCACTCTAGCAGAAGACCCAAGTTCTATTCCCTCCACCCACATCTGGCAACTCACAGCTTCTATAGCTCCAGCTCCTGGGGCATCTGAAACCAACCCATAGGCACTGCCCTCCCATGCACATATCCCCACACATTCACATCCATACATACAGAGACACAGACAGACACAAACACATATACTCCCACACATACTCATCCACATAATTTAAAATAAAATATAATTAAAAATTACAATGTTTGCTTAATAGCAAAGCAAATAATTAGATCTTTCAGTTTGTTAATTGTAGCCAGCAGAAGAATTTATTCTAGCCAACATGTCTCAGTTATAAAATATTCAAGGAAATAGAGCTTAAATGCTATTAAAGCAACCAGGAAATATTTATAAGCTTAAGTAAAAGTCAGGCTCGTCTCAACTTACAGGTTTGGGCTTTGAAAACTTCAATTGTGTTGGTTTAGTTCATTAATTTAGCCTCCTTTCTTTCTAGGAATACACACAGAGGCAGCAGACATCATTTCTACACAAACCCACTGAGTAGAAGCATAGCTTAGTTAGAATACTTACCTAGCAAGAGTGAGGCCCTAGACTTGAACCCTTGCACTATAAAACTAATAGTGAGAAAAGTATTCCCTAACCCTAGGAAAAGAAAAGTACAAAATATTTTTCAGCCAAAGCATTTTTTTCTCATTTAAAAGTTATTTACTTATTTTTATGTATATGCCTGCTTTACCTTCATGTATGTGCATTACATGTCCTGGAGGACAGAATAGTTTATGGGCTGGAGTACCCTAGACTGGTCTATCTGCTCTCACTTAATTTCATGCAATATTATCAGGTAAGTGTAATTTGAAATTGATTAAAACACTAGTTTTAAATCATAAGTTATAAGTAGTGGAGGGAATGAAGAGAAGTGTCACAATTGTGTCACATCTAAGTCTGAACTCATACAGAACACCTTAGCAGCATATTTTTTTTTCTCTTTTCATTCACAGGTCTTAGTTTTAAAATCTCATGTTTCTTTATTTTGTGTCTGCATTATTTTCATGTACCATGTGCATGCCTGGTGCACAGAGGAATCAGAAGAGGGCATTGGACCCCTGGAGTTTCAGACATCTGTGAGCCACTTTGTGGGTGCTGGGTACTGAACCCGGGTCCTCTGAAAGTGCAGTACATGCTCTTAACCACTGAGCCATCTCCCCACCCCTAGCGTAAATTTCTTTATAAAGACTCTATCAGAACAATTCTATCAGGGATCTACATTTTATGTATGCCTTGATTTTCTCCTGTACATTTGTTCATACACTTATAGCTGTGTTACAGTTTTAGATCTAAAATCCTGCACATGCTCACTGCTGTTCTGTGAGGACCATACTGACTAGAAAATGCTTCCCTGTGTAAAACTGAGCTAAGCGTTGGCTCCTCCCAAGCAGTCTCTGGAAGGGTGATGAATTTACTTTTGAAAACCTCTTCTACAGTGGTCACATGTGTTGACCCTCTAAAACAACTGTCATTAATTTAATCTCTAATGGCTCATCCATGCACAGCCTCACCACAAGCCTCTTCTCTTGGCCAAGGCTCAGCCATTCCTACAGGCAAAGATCACTGCAGACATCTGATTTCTACATTGCCAAACTGAGGACAGGCACACAATAGGACCATGTTTCTCCCGGTCCTTGTTTATCTTGGGTTCAGTTGGTATGTTACAGGAATATATTAGGCTCTCAATCCCAGGAGGAAAATGAGACTGTGAGAAAAGTGAAATCTGGCTGGCCTTCTGCAAAACCTGCCAGGCAACCCTGCTGAGAGGCAGGGCAATAGACTGACAGAGAAGGGCTGTCAAGTTTTGTCTTGAAGAATGGCGATTTGTTAAATGTTTAAACATGGAAAGGTAACTGGGTCCACCCTCAGGCTTCATTTGCATTAGGCAGATAACAAATGGTAGTGCATAATCAATAGGGCTAATAGTGTCAATGAGAGATCAAGATTATACACGATACTGGCTAAATTTGTTATACCTCATTACTGGTATGCCTATTACAGAGAGTGCCACGATTCTCCAGCATCCCCTCATGGGCCATCTGATGGATAATGCAAATAAAGAGAGGGATGGTGGCGATGGCACAGTGCTCACACAGCATTTGTCAAGGCCATCATTAGCTAGGCTAGGCATGCTCTGCTTTTTTGCTCATCATCCTGTATGAATCTAAATTTGCAGTCACACTCACTTAGCAGTGATGTGTTACACATGATGGAGTTCTCTTGAAGAACTTAGCATATCCAGGCCAAACTTCCCATGTGATTACCTTGATACTCCAATCTGAACAGAATAGGACAGCAAAATCTCTGTGTGCACTTAGAGATGGAAAGAACATTTAAATACTGTTCTGGTTTCTTTTCTCTTGTTGTGACAAACACCATGAGCAGAAGGGATTTAGGGGAAGACAGGGTTAGTTTCAGTTTATAGGTCACAGTCTATCTCAGAAAGAAGTGAGGGCAGTACTCAAGTGAGAACCTAGAGGCAGGAACCATGAAGAAAGGCTTCTTGCTCGATTGATCACAGGATTATACTTCCCTAGCTTTCTTATACAGCCCAGGACCACCAGCAGAGGGAATGGTGTCACTTATAGTGGGCTGGGTCCTCTTCCTCTTCTATAAGCATGACAATACCTCAAACACAAGCCCATTGGGCAATATGACCTAGGATCAATTAAGTCCCCTCCTAGGTGATTCTAGCCTGTGTTGAATGAAAGACTAACCAGGATAAATATGGATTCAAATTTGATATTTCCTATTTAAAAGAAAAACAATAGAGAGGCTGAATGTGATGATGCATGTCTATCATCCCAGCATTTATAAGTAGAGGCAGGGAGATAAAGAATTCAAACTTATCTTTGACTACATGGAGCTTGAAGCTAGCTCAGGCTGCATGGGACCCTATCTCAAGACCAAAGCTACAAAGTCCAGAGCATGGGCTGGAGAGAAGCATCAGATGATAAAGTGCTTGGGTGGAAACAAGAGACCCAACCTATCCGCATTGCTCTGTGAAGGACCAATGCTATAGGCTGAGTTTAACCATTTGTCCATCATCAACATGGAAGTGTTAAAATCTTGCAGGTTATTTGCAGAGATTTGTAAATCATGGCACCTCTCTAGCCTTAACAGCATTTTTCTTTTAAACATGCAGACACTTGAAGAGCAGACTCAAAAGAAAACCTTGGCCAGTTGAGGCCAGCCTGGACAGCAAAGTGAGGCCCTGCCTCAAAAAACAACAACCCAAAGAGATAACCTAGTTGTGGCCCTTGGAAGCTAGAGGTAGGGCCTGGGCTACAAGAGACAGTCTCAAAAATAAACCCAGGAAACAAACAAACAAAAATAAAAATAAAACACAGGAATAAGTCAGTCCTAAACCAAAAGAATTCTTTAAAGAAATTCCGGCTCATTTAGAGGCAAAAACAGGCACTGTTTTGTAGTTTCAATCTGCTTTAAATGAAGAACTTCATTTAAAAATTCTAATTTATTAAATCTCAATAAATTAAATCTTAATTTAACTGAGAAATTAAAGTGATTATGGAAACATATCAGGACATTAGTGTCAGTCCAAATGAGGGTGTTCTTTTAGGATTGCTGGGCAGATCACATATCAATTCAGATGCCACTCTCCCATAATACTCTGTCTCAACACCTTCATTAATTGCCTGATGCCATAGAACATGAATTAGGAACCAGAAATCCAGCAAAGCATTTTTCTGTGGCCTGACAATTGTGCACTTATTTCTAGATAGACAATTCTTTCAGATGTGTGGTATGAGCATGATGGTAAACAAAAGACTTTTGGAGCTGCTTGTGACTCAGTGGTAATCTATGTTTTTAAATTAATTCTACTCTGACAGTTTTGCCCCTGTATATAATGCATTTTGCACACACAGAGTCTCATTACCTTTCTCCTCCCACTAGGGCTCTTCTTCACAAGTCCCGTCCCCTTTCTCATGAGTGTGAGCAGCTAAACCTGAGGTTCTCAACCTTCCCAATGGTGCAACCTTTAAATACAGTTCCTCATATTGTGGAGACCCCCAGCCATAACATTATTTTTATTTCTACTTCAAATCTGTGAGTATCCTACCTCTGTGAATCATAATGTGTATATCTGAGACCCACTCTAGAGGGGTTGAGTACCATTGATAAACCACAGCTATATTGCTAAAGAAAGCATGCTCTCCCCAGGTAGCCAACCTGCGCATGGCTTCTCAGGCAGAAGTGGGGTTTCCCAATCCTATCTGTCATCTATGATGGTGTATTGATGGGCCAGCCCTATGCGGGTCTCATGCGGGTAACCCCAGCACCCAATCCCATCTGTCATCTATGATGGTGTAGTGATGGGCCCAGCCCTATGCAGCTTTTATGCAGATAACCCCAGCAGCTTTGACGTCATGAACTCTATGGCCATGTTTTATCCAGGAGACAGCTTTACAGCACCATCTCCATCCCTCTGGCTCTTACATAGAGTCCACCATTTCTGTACAGTCTTTGTCTGAGACTTGGGGGAAGTCAAACAGCAGTTGTTGAATGGTTATTATGTAGAATCACATAGTCACATAACTAACTAATGTGATTTAGAGTTTGATTTTATTTTCAGGGCCAGGTTCTGACAGTCTAGGTGTCAGAAAATATTTGGGAGATCTATATTTCTTTTCTTTCTTTTTTCCTTCTGTCCTTCCTTCCTTCCCTTCTTCCTTCCTTCTTTTCTTTCTTTTGCAGAGTAAAGAATTCACTTCCTCCTCCTTTGAGAAAATTTAGCTACTTGTAATGATGTCAGCTTAACTAAAGCACAGGTCAGGCCCCATCCTAGTCGTTTTAAAGCTGATCATCAATTATTGTTACTGAGTATTGAGGTCAGATGTTCAAGGAAGAAAGTTCTATCAAAAATCTTGAATGTAGAATTTACTATAATAAGTTTGTAAGTTATACATATTTCATCTCAACCTTTAAAGGAATAAATTATATATGCTTGCTAATTATTTAATATATAATTTGTATGTTTATTTTCCCATATTTTTATAGGTATAATGGTTTTGATGCATCATTCAGTTAGAGCACCAGGCTCCAATGGACAGTTCAAATCCAGAGTTTTTCAGATGCCCTTGGTTAAACTAAGGCTCACAAAACCAAACCATAGGCCATGAACCTGGAAAAGGCACTGTGAGAGGTGAGTGGCTACTAACAGGGTAGCAGGGAGGAAAGAAAAGGAGCAGGGAGAATGATCAGAGAACATTGTAGTCATGCATAAAGGTTTCATATGGCCAGCAAAGATGGCTAGATGGGCAAAGGGGCCTGTGTCAAGCCTGGACACTTAGTTTGATCACCCTACCCCACATACATAGTCATAGGAAAAACCTCAATCCTTAAATTAGCCTCTGATTTTCATGTATGTGCTGTGGCACATGGATACACACATACACAGTAAATTTAAAAAAAATGTTAAGAGTTAATTGCATAATAATACTTGAATTGTGGTATTAGTATATTGTTGAAAGTTAAATTTGTCCATGCTACTGTTTATGGGGATAAGTGGTTTAATCAGTTGTACTTGCTCCTTTTCTCTGGATTTTTTTGTAGGTTTAATAATCTTTATATCTCTCCATGTGAAGTAGTACATCAAGCAGTGTAGGGCCCTGGGATAAACCCCACGCTGAGTTAAGGACAATGGAGGCATTCAGGATGGGCAAGCAAAGACACACTTGAATGGTTTTTTTCTTTCAAGTTACACATATTGTAGTTTTGGAGTTACTGCACAGACTTTTCATTTCTCTCTCCAAAACTGAAAATATATGAGAAGCTTTCTGCATGAGTTTTAATAATATCCAGTATGTTGCTAGTAGATGTGTGTTAGGAAATTAACGCTTTCAGATTGCAGCTTGCCTAATGAAAAATAGCTGCAAGTCACAGTGGGATTATTCAGCCAAAGCCTGGCTTCCAAACCAAGGTCTTAGAATTACAGGCCACAGCTAACCATCAGCTTCCATAGTGCCAGGCACAGTTTTAGACTCTTTCCACTAGACATCAATATGTGGTCCCTAAAGATGAGATAACCTACCAAACACTCTAGAGAACTGTGTAGAATATCTGTTTTTTAACCACACTGTGTATCTTTCCTGAGCCTCTTTCTGGCTGGATATTGCTTGAAATTTTGTAAGCCATGTCCTAGGGCATAGTTGCTCTCAAGGTAGGTGTATTTTTTTAAGTGATTTCACATATATTTTTTAATTTCCAGAGCTGAGAAACACAATAAACACAGAACTAAAATATACTTCTTTGGTATTCAGTCAGTTTCTTAATAGGAACATTACCCTTAGGCAAATCATAGACTGGGAAATTAGTGCAAACAGCTTTATCTAAAAAGCCAACTGGGATGTTCAGCCTTCACCTCATGTAAGATGAATGTCTTGAATGTCTCAGAATTTCCCTCTAACAGATGAGTTTCTCTGCACTAGACAAGTTGCTAAGACTTCAGAATTTAAAAAGTGAGAAATATAAAGAATGGATTAAGAATTCTATAACTCAGAAAGAATACTTTGTTCATCTGGAAATATTGCAAGTGTACCAATAACACAGGAAAAACAACTAATTTATGGCATACCCTTGGTAACTACAACACTTAAAACAAAGAGCATGGGTTGTCTAATCAAACCTAGGCTTGGCTGCTTATGCAAAAATGACCAAGACAACAAACTGAATGGTCTTTCATATTATATGAACATGGGCCATGCATGTTTGGGTTAACAGATATAAAGATAGCTATAGGCATGAAATTAATTAAGGTCTTGCATCCAAAGAAGGCACTTCATTCTGGTTCTCCTTTTCCATTTATATCTCAAAATAATTGTGTGAAGTGCATATAGCTGGTATTGCCATGTGGCAAGGCTTTCAGTTCAATCACTGAACTCATGTTTCCTGCATATGCATTACATGCTAGGCACTCTGTTGCACCGATGTCCCTGCTCTCAAGGAAAATCTTCTGGGGAAAGTAAAGAAGAAAAAGTGAAGATGATGTGATGATGTGTAAGAAATAGCCAGCATGGAGGAGTGTAGACAATTTAGACAGAAAGTGGCAATGGGGTGGTACATTTGCTTCCTATCACTACAAATAAACACATAAGGCAACTTCCTTTTAAATTTTATGTATTACTTTATCTACTTTTATTTCGTTTACATTGGTATTTTTGATTGCATGTTTGTCTGTGCAAGGCTGCCAGATCTTGGAGTTAGAGACAGTGGTGAGCTGCCATGTGAGTGCTGGGAAGTGAACCCACATCCTCTAGAAGAACAGTCAGTGCTCTTAACCACTGCACTGTCTCCCTAGCCTTTATTTACTTTATTATTATTATTATTACTGTGAATGTGTATTATGTGTGCACATACACACACACACACACACACACACACACACACACACACACACACACACACGCATGCGCGCCGTGGAATACATGGAATATGGAAAGGTTACAAAGTAACTAGGTAGTCATTAGGTAGTCATTTCTCTCCTTTGACCTTGATGTGCGTCCTGTGATGGAACTCACTCGGTCAGACTCCTATGGCAAGTGTGTTTACTGAGCCATCTTTCCTTCATTCACATAAAAGATTTATTTCGCTCACTGTTTTGGCAAGAGCATGGTCACAGGGTCTTACTGAATAGTCCAGGCTGGCCTTGAAGTCACAATCTTCTTGCCTCAGACTCTTGCATTATTTTTTTCTGGAAACATACATAAGAAACACCTATTCACTCCAGATAAAAAAAAAGGCAGCAACAGTCCTCAGATGTGATTTCATCTAAGACAACCTTGACAAACCACCAAGTTCATGAAGATTAATAACAAGAGAATAGATGAGGGGTCATACATAATTGCATCAGTGCCTAAAAGACAGCTACCTGACTGCAAAGCCCACCCCAATATGGCTGGCTCATGAAAACTTTATCACTGGGGTCTCCTGCACAATTTGCAGGTAGATCTGTTGAAGTCTCCTCTCCCAGCAACTGTTTGCTATTTATACTAAAGATGAACATTATGTTATAAGTATTCTATGATCAAATGCTCATATTTTAATTCTTGGTATTTCTATGGGCAAAAATCCAGAAATGAGTGTCCAGGAGAAAGGGGCCACTGTTTTCAAAGCTTTCCCAGTATCAGAACTTAAGCTGTTTCTATTAGTCTCTGTATACTTTAAGAAACATAATTGCACCACGAATTAAGGCTGCTGTGGATTATATTGATTCTATGAAAGGACACTAGGGAATGCAAGGAGCCAGAGCATGGGAAAGGGCAAATCATGGCAAAGTCAACGTGCTTAGATCACGGTGTCATGTGGGGTCAAGATGATGGGTAGGGTGCCAGACAGAAGCTGTAAGTTCAGGAAGGTGATTGGTGCAAAAGTAGTAATCTGTATAGAAAATGTCTCAAACCCAGCAGGTTTGTAAGGGACTCAGGGACACGTTTGTCTGAACTATATTTTGTATGTTAACAGGTTTTTCTAATATGTCTCCAGAAGCTGAAATCCGCCATCTGGCTGACGCAGCTGTGAGGAAAACCTTTGTTGTATTTCTTTTTTATTTATTTATTTTTTTGCAATTTGTTTCCACTAGTGTCAGACAGAACCTCCACGCAGGAGAAAATGGATTCAACACAAACAAAATGATCTAAAATAGATGATGGGAACCAGAGTGCCTAGTAAATGCCGGGCATGCGGGCATGTGCCGCTGGAGCACACAGGATGGAGTGTTCTTAGAGCAATGGCTAAAGAGATGTCCTTTTGGGGTACTGGAGCTAGATAACTAGTATTTTAAAATTAATATATTCCCATATTTGATATAGAAGCACACAGCACTTTTTACATTTCCTGGTAAATGGTCCTTTAATTTTATTTGTTTTTATATTTAATGCTTTTTCTCTCTTACTATAATTAGATCCCATTTCACCTAATACAGTTTTCTATTTTATCATTGAACTGTAATTAACCTGGAGTTTGTTTTACTTTCTGACATGAGTCTAATATATGTTTTGCTCAAATACTTAACTAATTAGATTCATTTGTCAAATCATCAAAGTATTATCTGCTGGGTAAAGTGTACTTTATATATGATATCTCTGCTTTATATAAGATTCTCTTGTAATTTTTATGTGATTTATGCTAATGTCTGCTCACCTGCATCCTTCCTCTTTCAATATTATGATTGTAGTATACTTCAATATTAGAGAAAATAAATCTTGCTTCATTAGGCAACCTTTTCCCAAATACTTATAGATCATTTTAGAATAAATGTTTATTAATTAGTGATGAACATTTTTGAGTTTCAGAAAATTTCAGATGTTAATTTCGTAACATATATAAATGAGATTTAAGAGATCTGATACATTACGTATTGGAGTCTTCCTGCCTGGAGAATGGTAGACCCTTCAAGAGAAATCTGTTTTCACAGTTTGGTGCTTCCTGTTACATACCTGGGGTTTTTGTTTGTTTTCTGGGTTTACTTACATGTTTAGACGTTTCATGCCTTTTTTTGTGAATATCCTCTATGGTTTCCTTTTGCTTTGTATTTCTTTGTTTGTTTTTCACTCTGTTCTTTTGGGAGGTCCACCACTCAACTCCTGAATAAATCCATAGAGAAGCTTATTCTTAATTATAAACACCCAGCTTTAGCTTGGCTTGTTGCTAGCCAGCTTTTCCTAACTTTAAATTATCCCATCTATCTTTTGCCTCTGGGCTTTTTCTTTTCTTCTGTAATCTTACATTCACACTCTGTGGCTTGCTGCATAGCTGGGTGGCTGGCCCTTGGAGTCTTCCTTCTTCTTTGGTTACTTCTGCCTTTTCTTTTCAGATTTCTCCCTCTATTTATTCTCTCTGCATACCAACCCTGCTTCTCTCTTCTCCTGCCTTGTCATTGGCCGTTCAGCTCTTTATTAGACCATCAGGTGATTTAGATAGGCAAAGTAACACAGCTTCACAAAGTTAAACAAATACAACAAAAACAAAAGCAACACATCTTAAAATAAAATTTTAAAATATATTTGTGTAAAGATTCTGGTCTTTTACCATTTAACTCTATCTCAGTTGTGCAGTGTCATTGTAGTTATCAAATCTATAGCCTCCAAGGCTCCTCTTTTGCAAAAAAAAAAAAAACCATCATCTCAGTTATTATTATTAACACTAGCACCTTATTTACTTTTGATTTTTATTTACCCATGATTTCTAACTTGTCACATAAGCTTCTCTGCACTTATTTGTTAACACTCATGATTTAAGTAAGTGCAACTTCTATATTATTTCTGCTGATTACTTAATATATATCAGAAAATATTAACTATAATTTTTTCATTTGGCCAAGAATAAACTAAAGGCATGCCTTCCAATTTCTCTTTAAGGTACACATATGAGCTGCTTGTCCAGATGTTGCAACAAAGTGCTCAACAGAAACAGCTTAGACGGAAAGAGTTTCTTCTGGTGTACAGTTCAAGGTAAAGCCTACTAGGGCAGGTACATCAAGCAGGCAGGAGTGGGAGGCAGCTGGCCATGTTGCTTATACAGTCAGGAAGCAGAGAGTGATAGATGCCTGTGTTCAACTGGCTTCCTCTGTTTTGCTTTCTCAGCACTCTAGCCCATGAAATGATACCACCCTCAGTTAAGGCACATCTACGTGACCTCCTCTAGACCAGAGGCTAGTCTTCTTTGTAGTACTAGATCCTGTCAAGGCAACAACATCAACCACCACACTACAACATGACAAAATACAATTAAAAAATCCTGGACACATGTCTTCAGACATGTTTGTGTCAAGATTCAAGAACTGTTATTTATTAACATTTTTATGTTATACTTTTTTCAAAATAATTTTAGCATGGAACATTGACTGTTGAGTTTATACATTCATTATTTAAACTGAATCTGTTTTAGCTTACTGATTTGTTCAGTGTGTGCCCTAAAAGTTATCACTTTAAATCTTATTTATGAATTGTTTAAGTCTTTAACAAGATTGCATAGAAGGCATCATAATTTTGTCTCACATATTTGAGAATTATTTTTTGCTCATAAGGCAGAAAATTTCTGTTAGATTACTTGGAAATCTCTGTTCATTTCTCTTGATCTAGACCACATACACAGGTCCATGAAGGAAAAGCCCCACACTGAGGTAAAAACACATGGTAGTTGAAGGGATCTTTATAATTTTTGACTCCAGTATTTTTTCTGTTAATGAGGACTTCTCCCAGTGTTTCAGCACAAATGTGAGAGAAGTGTGCATTTGGTAACAATGACTTTTACTCCAGGATTTGTTCTGCAGTTGTGTCTCTGACCATGACCAAGGGGTCTTGTCTCTCTTCTGCTTACTCAGATGTCTGTCTTTTGCTCAAACTTAACCTGTATTCACTAGGATCAAAATATCTGTGTTCTTAGTGCATCTTTTTAATTCATTTATTCTTTCACTCTGATACCTTGGGCCATTTTCAATCGTGTTCAGCAAGGGCTAGTTTTATACTTCATTATTCTGCCTGTGCTATCTATCATCAGCTGTCATATGTTGATTGTATTCCCCATTTCTATGCCTCTGTAAGCTAACTCATTGACTCAGTTTTTCAGACTTACGACTTTTTTCTTAAATTTTATCCAGAATGCTAATTTATTTTCTGATTACTAAAGTAGCTCTGTTCTTAGAAATGTGTTTATAGAGCTTCTTAGTCCCACTGGCTTTGTAAATACTGTCATTTGTGGTGGAAATGTTCTCTATGCTGTAGATAAAGGACTGTTTTGGCCTACGTAGAGCACCATAGAAGTGGGTGGAGAACCAGAGCACAGGCAGGTAGAAAGAAGGGTGGAGTTAGTCAGTCTCCATCCGACCCCCGAAGAAGACAGGCATGTAAGAAACAGGTGAGCCATGGGCTCCGGGCCACATGGTGGATAGATTAATGGAAATGGGTTGAATTAAGATGAAAAAGCTAGCTAGTAATGGGCATAAGACATTGGCCAAACAGTATGAAGTAATATAAGCGTCTGATTCATTTCTTTGGGGGATAAAAGCCACCGTGGACCAGGTTCCAAACCACCGTGGCATGCCAGGTCACAAACTCCTGGGCCCAAAGAGGCGCAGGGAAAACTTTCTACAACATATGGCTCCATGTGGGCCAAACAACTGCATAAAGCCTGAGAAAGTTTAAAAAGCTTAAAGAGCATTCTAGATCACTGAAACAGAGCCAAAAGTGGCTTTCTAAATTGCGTATTTGAATTGATTTATGGTACAGAGACAGTGCGGTGTTCAGGCAGGAATTTAAAAATGGTGCATTTGCGGCACACAGCTTAAACTCATACGTTTCACAGAAGGCTCGGCACAATTGTGATTGATTTAAGGTTTCTGTTTATACTGAACAGAAAGGAAACAGTTAAAAACGGTTTTTCTGGTAGCAGCATTTTCTGAGTCTGTTCTCTTTGCCTGCAGCAACAGAGATGTGCAGGCTCCTCCACCATATTGAAACACCGCCAAAAGGAGTGGAGTCAACAATTAAAGTGATACCGACATTTTAAAAGCTCTTTGGGTTAGAAAATGATTAAGAATTCTCAGTAAGACAGATTTAGACTCAGAAAACCTCTAAAGAGGGTACAATATATGTAAAATATGCATAAGCTTCAGAGAGAGAGAGAGAAAAAAAAGGGTAAAGAAACCCTTTAAGAAAGAGAAATAAGGAAATAAAGATAAAAAGGCCACATGAAGATGGCAGATAAACAGAGTCTGGGTTAGGGTTATTGAGCTTTCTTTTAATTCTTTAACTTTTAATGAGCTAATTGCAGAGAGACAATTGATTGCTAAGGCTGCTAAGTTAAACCAATACTTATATTTTAAAGATGTCTTGACTTTAAAATCTGTTTATAAGAATATGTTATTTGGGAAAAGAGTTTCTGCTTTTGTCTCCACAGAAGATCAAAACCTGTGGATTGGTTCTAGACAAATGTGGTTCCATTTGCCAAGACCACATGAATGAACATTCTCAGCTTCCAAGAAGCCAGTTGAGATGATCCAGCTTCAAAACCCTATGAGATCAACGTCCTTTGACAACAGGAAGCAGTAAAAGAAAGAAAGCTACATCTAATTTCCCCAAAATATTACTTATTAATGTTTGTTTTCATTATGAATGGTTAATGGTCATAGTCAATTTCTTTAAAAAAAGAAAAAGAAAAAGAGGGAGGAGGATATAATATAGGAATGATTAGAAAAGATAGGTGGATTTTGATTCATTGATTTAAACTTAAAGTCAGTTTTGTTATGCTGTATGTGTTTTTCTACTCTTGATTAAGGTATGATGCTGATGTACCTCATTTAAAATTGTAATGTGTAATTGAGAAATGCAGATTAATAGTTATCTATGATAACCAAACTTATAGTCATGTTAGTTAGGTTTTTGTAGGCATACAAAAATATATTTCAATTAGATAGGTAGTCTTCAAACACTTCAAAGACATGCAGAATATGACATTTAAATTATTTTAAGAACTTAGACTTTTCTGAACAGTGAAACAGGTCTGCTCCTGGCACCACCAATGTATTTCAGGAATATGATAGGCATTGAAGAAACTTCATGTGGAATTTACTTTGTGGCAACAGTTAGCCACTGGACAAGAAACTGTTCTGGTATTGACTGCTTGATAGTATGCTGTATAAACTGGACATGCAGGTTCCATAGGAAAGTGACCTCTGAACGTTGACAAAACAAGCCGAGATGGTCCTTCAGGTTCCTGCTTTGCAGAAAACATTGCCAGACATTCTTCAGGACACAAGGAGAAGCAACTGATGGACTGTGTCAGATTTCCTGCATCACCGAAAGGTTTGCCAGAGACTTTGGGCCATAAAGGCTGAAGATGGTGCCCCAACATTATAAAGGAAATTTGGATGACTGTCCAGGCAGACATGGGTCATCTCTGTCATTTTCTAGACTTTGGAAGTTGCTTGCACTTCCTGTTTATTTGCATAATATTATATCCTTCTGTGGTCTTTGATGTGGTTGAAGGTTTAATAATTATAGGTATAGTTATTTTTAGTTTAAAAGGTATATTAGATATGAAACTTTAGACTCACAATGATAAGGTAGATAATGGAATATTCTCTTTAATTTGGTGAACACAAATAGACTGGATATTGCGACTGTAATTCCTGCTTGAGAGTTGTTCTGTATGTAATTTTGCTATATGGAAATTTAAACCTTCCTTTTTCATTAGACAGAAAAGAGGAAATGTGGTGGAAATGTTCTCTATGCTGTAAATAAAGGACTGTTTTGGCCTATGTAGAGCACCATAGAAGTGGGTGGAGAACCAGAGCACAGGCAGGTAGGAAGAAGGGTGGAGTTAGTCAGTCTCCATCCGACCCCCAAAGAAGACAGACATGTAAGAAACAGGTGAGCCATGGGCTGTGGGTCACATGGAAATCAAACCGCCATGGCGCGCCAGGTCACAAAACTTTCTACAACAGTCATTTATGTATATACATACTCATACACACAGACCAATATACATACATACACTCACTCCCACATACTTACCCCTCTCACACATATATACTCTGGCTTTACCCCAACTACACAAGATATTTAGATTCTTCATACAACATAATGAACTTGAGAGTCTGGGTTACCTGAAGTAAGAGATGTGGTTCTTCCACTTTTTTTTTAGCTGCAATTCTAGTTGACTGGCCAAGAATTCAAATAATTTATATTTTTGGCAGACATGAATATATTGTTTAATAATAAGTGAGACACATAAAATGTTACTCTGCAGAACTGGCACAGCTCTGGGTTTCTTTTAATTTTTATTTGACTTAATACACTTTGCTTGTAGAAAATGTGTATCAGACTGAAAAGCAAGATTATTTTTAAGTTACTGTTTTGTGGTTTTGGCAATTTGTTCATATGAAAGGATGTGAATAACTAAGATGGAAAAATTTAGGTAGAAACAGTCTTTGGTCATTCCTCAAGGCAGTACCTTAGACTGGGTTTTGTTGGCATGGGCTGTGAGTGTCTGAGGCAGAGAAACACAAAGCACCATTATTTCTCCAGAAGCACTTATTCAACAGCAAATACTGACTATGAGTTTTTCCAGCTCGGATTTCATCTGCTGGACAGTAGATTTTCTTTGGAATAATGACATGTGTTTATCTTTCCTTATTTGTTATCAACATTCTTGAGTTTTTAGTCTTTAGTTCTCTCTATAGGTTTCTATTTTTTTACACTTATTTGTTTGTGCTGGGTGTCCACCCCATATGTATGGGGGTTAGATGATATATTGTGGGAGTGTGCTCACTCCTTCTACCTTTTGTCCTGAGAATCAAACTCAGGTCATCAGGTTTGGTGGCCACAGCCTTCACCCTTTGAGCTAGCTTGCCACCCCACTGCTCTAAGTATTACACTGGAATTGGTGAAGATGTTCACAAAATCTTTAGCTGAGATTAATTAAATATGTCCAAATTGTGATTTAAAAACTGTTCAAAAGCCATATATAATTATGTAGCAGAAATTTCTCAATAATGTTGTCACTTTCTAAAAGAATGAGAAAATCTCAATTGATAGTCTAACAAATTTAAATATCAAAAGTGAGAAATTGTACTTTAATATGTGCTTAATAAAATTTGTATTTTATAGCATAGTATCAAAGTAATAAAATTACTATAAGATGGAAAATGGCATTAGTAATGTTGGTCCCAAACTCAGAGATGGATACATGCTTAGAAGGCCCAAGAACAGCCCTGAGCTTCCCCCCCTTACCATCCTGCCAGGCTCTGATTGACATCCCAATAGTAGTAGTAGTTGGGTTTAAATTTTACTGGATTCATTCATTCTAAAACTCTAGTTTTAGCCTAAGGGCAAGGTATAATACATTTAAAAATCTCACTCTCACCATGTATGTTTTAAAAATCTCATTTATTGGCATGCTTGTGATGCACATGTGTGTGCATTCTATGCATGTGGGAATACATGAGAGCCATTATGCATGTGTGGAGACACAAGACATCTTCGTAGAATTGGTTCTCTCCTTCTACCTTTCTGTACATCCCAGGAAGAGAATTCAGGCAGCCTGGCTTAAATCGTGAGGATGCTTGCATGAGAGTCTTCTCACCTTTCTGGAGTACATACACATATCTTCAAAAAAAAAAGATATTAAAAGCTAGCAAAATAGA
Organism: Sigmodon hispidus; assembly: GCA_004025045.1. Classification (NCBI taxonomy): domain Eukaryota; kingdom Metazoa; phylum Chordata; class Mammalia; order Rodentia; family Cricetidae; genus Sigmodon; species Sigmodon hispidus. The sequence continues at coordinate 142,282 of PVIH01001836.1, forward strand.
GAGCTGTTTAGGAATAGAGTGTAGTCAGATTTTTCTGGCCTGACCTGGCCGCGAGGTCTGGACCAGCAGTCTCAAATAATTGCACAATATCTTATGTTAATTATAACATTATATCTATGGCTCATGCTTATTACTTCTTCTAACTTTTATACTCTAAGTTACACCATTATTTTTATCTGTGCTGAGCCACATAGCTTGGTACTTTGCTCAGAGGAAAGTTCTTGTTCCACTTCCACTGTGTCTCCTGTCATCCCCTGTCTGCTTTGCAGCTTCCCAGAATTCTCCTGGCCTGGTTGCCCCGCTTCTACTTCCTGTATACCTACTTGACTAATGAACAGTTTTTTGAAAACCAATATTTATAATGACTAATATTTACAGTGTACAAAAGCATAATCCCACAGTAACAGAGCTGTGTCACCAGGGTAGAGAGATGTTGTCACTATTGGGGAAATACATCACAGAACACAGGAGACAAAGGATGGCTATTAGAAGCAAACTTTGATGACATTGTAATTTTGTCCTTGGCTAATCCTTAGCTGATTTCATGCTAAGTGACAAACAATTGTTTATAGAACAAATATCATGATGCAGTTCTATTTTGATGCCCTAACACAGAGAAGCAATACTAATTAAAAGAAAATTTGTGAGGTAATATGACCTCACTGTGACCATTTGCTGTTCCTTGGCTCCCGTGAGCACCACATTGGTGGAACCAACTTGAGAAAGGACTCAAGCTTTCAGTTAGCCATCTTGAGGAATAGATTACTTGGTCCTCAGTGCAGGGCAGAGGGGACATGTGTGGTAGAGTCTGCTACATCAAGAAGAGAAGAAGTAGAGGGAAGGGAGGAAGTAATGACTAGGCCATAGCCTGTGGAATCCTGCCCTTAGTGACCTACTACACCAGGGCCACTACAGTGTGTCAAAAGATCACCATCAGCTGGGGCCCAGACAGTTAGAACATGAACTTGTAAGGAGCACTTCAGATGCAAACCAGAATAATGCACAGTGATTAAGTATGATTTTTGCCAAACTGAATTGTTCTACCTGTCACAGTCTTTAGTGAGACATTACTTTCCTTAATTCTTCATTTCTGAAACCATGAGGCTTTAAGTAAAAATGTATGTGTGTATGCAGAGGGGGTAGGTCTTCAAAGTCCTAAAGGAGAAGAGAATGCTTTTTGAGCATAAAACTCTAAAAGAACAGAAAGTCTGTGTTTTATTTTCTTTCTGCATTTCTAGTCAGTAGCAATGAGTTGTCTCTTAGTCAATACAGATTCTTAAGTGGCATCAGCATTCCGAGCTGGGCTTATAAAGACTGTGAGTTTCAAGATTCTGACTGTCTGACTTGACACAGTACACTTGAAAGACACAAGTGAAGTGGATTCTTGTCCCTGTCTTGGGTTAAATTGCTGTGTATTATCCCCAGATTTAGGCTTAGTCGTCAGTGTTTGCCAACCTAAGGTCTCTCTTATGTAATATGAGTGTTAGAAAGACAGGTTCTCCTGTTTACCAGAAGGACCTTGAACTTCTGTTCCTCCTTCATCTACCTCCATGTACCAGGACTATAGGTGTGGATCACCGGCCTAATGTATATATCCTGTGCTGAAGACTGAACCCAATGTTTATGCCATTGAGTACACTGCCAACTAAGCTAGAGCTCCAGACATCAGATAATTATTAATGATGTAATCAGCATAAATTTTGAAAAAAAAAACACAGGTAATTAATTACTCAGGTACCTTATTTGCCACATTAAGCCGAGTACTTATTGGAAGTCCCTCTGAATGTCCTGTTGAACTCTGGGCTTAGGTGATATAGCATGTAAGGGGCTCTGAGATCCCTAGGATGAAGTGATGCTAGTGCTTTGCATTTCCTGTAGAATGTGACACCGTAGAAGGGTGACTCTAGCCTGACCACTGAAGATTCTCTTTGATACATATACAGGTCCTCCTGAAAGTCATCTTCGGAAGCAATTAGGTTATAGCAATAGTCCTTAACTCTGAATTAAAAACCTAGCTGTCTCCTAGATGCCAAGCAAGCAAGGCCTAAAGGGTGTCCAGGATTCTCTGGAGTTGAAGTTAAAGGAGTTGTGAGGTACCTGATGTGGTTGCTAGACCTTGTATCCTGTGCAGGAGTAGTGAGTAATTTTGACCAGTGGGCCATCTTTTCAGGTCCCTTATCTTAATTCAAGCTTGTAAGTTATTTTGGAAGCCATATGTCAGATCTGTATCTCTACCAGGCACTTTAAGCCCTGACTCAATTTTATTAACAATATAATTTTTTTAAGGAGGTGATTTTACACTTTCTACAATTGCATTGTTTCTTGTGTAATGGTCTGATTTACAGGAACATATGGGTCCCATCTGAATGGGAGGGAGCACATCACAGAAAGAAGGCAAGATGTTTGGGCACATTTACTGTTCTTCTCCAACACCATAAAAGCCCCTGATGTCTCAGGAAATTTGGATCATACTTACCTGTGAATCTTCTCACATAAAATTTCCAGTAGTTGCTGAAGTTAATACAACCAAAAATGCCAATAGGACAGACTTTGTGATATCACAGAACATCTGGTTCTCATCCTGGCAAGGGAAAATGAAAAGTAATGGAAACCAGTATTTTGCCAGGATTTTTTTTCCCTCTGAAGTTCTTTTTTAGAAATGGGCAGAGATTCAATGGGTATCAATTCCAGGAATCGCTGTTCCCTCCCAATTTTCAGTTCTATATCTCTTTCAATTATGCACATACCCAAATTTATATGTGGCAGTACCTCCCTTTTACTTGTAGAGCAGATTCGCTTCACTGTAAATCTTTGCTTTCTAAGGTGGTGGTGCATTCGCCACAGTTGATTTGAAAAGCCCTTCAAGTAACAGGATTGTGGCTCTTAATTAGAATCTGTTTTGTGTTTACTGGTTAGAAACAAGTGCAGGGTGTACATGAGATGTCAGGGACACAGGCCCCTTTTATTCATATTTCCCACAGCTTATAAATCCACAAGAGAGCTTATATTTAATGGAGTCAACACCATTCTAAAGACAAAAGATGCTATTATATTTGCTGTTTTAAAAAGAATTTTACAACATTTAAAATGTAAAAATATATGTGAGAGCTTGTGTTTATCCATATGTAACAGATATAATTTAATTTTATATAGAAGAAAAAAATCACCTTTTTTAGCTACATTCATGGAAAGAAATAATTTTGTTTATAGGTTTAGTACTATAGGACTGCTTATCAATAAGGCACACTCCTAGATAATTATGAAGAGGCACAACCAGGCACAAGGTGCTTGCTTACCAACATCTTTTATTTTCTTTGAAATTAACATTGTTAAAGAATTGGCAAGTGTTTGCAACTGCCAGCATGAAGCATATTTCAGGCCCCCTCCATCAATGTGGATTCTTCCTGCTCTGTAATCAGTGTAGATGTCTTGCAAAAGTAGAATTTTTCGGTATCATGGTCATGGAAGGATGGCTTTGTGAAAACAAAGGGTGATAGCGAAATTATACGGAACACATGAAAAAGAAGGACAAAGATAGCAGGAGACCAGAAATTCCAAGTAAGTCCATTACAACCAGCCACACTACTGCAAATGTTTTATTGTTAAGTACACAATGTATCCCTCTCATATTACACCATATCCTTTCATAATTCATATTACTCAAGATTCCTCATTAACAGATTTAGTTCTAGTTAGCTCAAAGAAGCTTTTATCTTCAGGATTTTTATTTAATATCTAGTTTTAAAGGTGTTAGTATTAGGTGTGTGTGTGTGTGTGTGTGTGTGTGATTTTAGCATCCACACAGGATAGAAGTGAGCATCTGACCCCACACTAACACTAATCCAGTGTAAGTGTTAGGCACCAAATTCAGGACCTTCTTGAAGGATGCCCCTTTTTTTTCTGAGCCATCTCTCCAGTTCTCAGCCTCTAGTTTTAATAAAACAAATCTGTTAAAAGCAAGTTAACTATTGGGCAAATGAAAGATTTGGTATTTTAAAAAAGCTTGCCTAGAGTTTGGCATAATTTTATAAATCTCTCTTTTTTCTCTCCTTCAGCTTTTGGTTAGCAAAATATTCCTGTAATGCACAGTACCCCTTTCTTCCCAAAGCTATGTTTGCTCAAGGACCTGCACAAGTCAGCTTCTCATATCAGGAAATCCCCAGGGAGTGAAAAAAGCTTTGCACGAAACCCTTCAAAACATGAAGTCCTGTGTAACCAAAACTAAACCCATACAAAATATTTTCCAAAGTTTCCAGAGCAGTCTCTTCTCCTTCCATATGTCTGCTGTTTGCTTTTCATACTGAACAAACAAAAAGGGAAAGTTGTCTTCAGAGAAGTGTGTCAAAGTTCCTTCAGTGAGAGTCTGCATTTTTATTGATGTCCTTTCAGGGTTTGGGGCAAATGTAGATGCAGCATCTAATTAATATATACATTGACTCTTAAGCCATGAGGAACATATGAACTGCAGGAGCATAGGCAGGCCATGGTCTGTCAGGTAACTACATGCTTTGATGCATATCCAAACCCCAAATACAATTTCTAAAGCATTTGGGAAGGTCTTGAGTGAGTGTTCTTGGTATTTAAAATGTGCTCTGCCTCGCCATATGTTCCAGGAATTGTGAATATTGGCCAGTTTTTCTTTGCGAACAGTTGCAGCACAGGGCTGACTTTTAGAGATTCCTCAAGCGGAATTGTGCCTCGGGGTTCACTTGAATTCCTTGGGTAGGAGTTGTGCGGATTTGTAAATTTGCATGCTGAGTAGCAGGGAGGTCAGATTAGTTGAAAGGAGAATTTAGGAGCAAAAGTGATTTTGAAGAGTAATGCTGATCTCTGAGAATGGCCATGTGCCAGTGCTTAGCTGTAGCAGGGGCCTGTCCTCCTTAAGACCAACCTGCTGCTACCAGGTCACTCACATGCTACCATGCAACCTATGTCATCCCATGTAACCTGCAGAGCAATGTGCAACCTGCAGAAAACCATTTCATTAGGAACATGAACATGGATGGGGCCACAAACTGCCACATCTTAGGGATTCCTAATATCTCCATAGGTTGTGCTATATTATCTTCCCAGCATGGCTTTCTAAGGATTCTGTGTGTGCCTGACACTATTTTGGTTGGATGCTAAGAGTTGAGAGTTTAGCCTTATCTTGAGTACAAGCACTTTTGTATTTCAGCAATTCTCATTGAGTTTGTTGTGAGACATGTTTGTGTTAAGAGAACTTGATGAGATTGTTCTTTAGCCAGAACCTTTTCCTCACCATCCAGCAGTCAGTATTGTGCTCTGTGAATTAGGACATATCCCACTCCCAATAGGAAGAAACAACCTATCCTCAGCTTTACATGAGCTCTGAGTACAATGTCTTCTAATCTTCTCAGTGGGTTCCATTCTTGACCTTGAATGGCTTTCTCACCTATGCCTGTCTATCTGTGCTCTGTGACAGGTAGTGGGTTCTATCTCAGGTCTCCAAGGCCTTCCTTCTTCCTTCTAACATCTAATGTTCTTGAACCATCTCCTAGATCTTGGTGCTCCAACTTATACTCTCAGAGTCCACTGGCCTCTGGTGATGTTTCTTCTCTGTGGCCCTGACACTTTTCAGGAATAAGCTGGGACAGTTGGTCAGCCCCTCCTCTTTGATTATGTCTCAAGACTTGCTACCCTTTGGTAATACATGTCTGGTACCTTAAGACCCAATGGTATGCATTTCTTAGTTTATGTTGATAGGAAGCAAGTGGGCTTCATGATTATTAATTGGTGGTGATGCTTTGTGACCTTTCTACGGTTGAAAGCTGATCCCTCAAGATGACATATACCCTTTCTTCTCAAAGTTGCTTTTGGCCATGATGTTTATAACAGCAATAAAAGCAAGCTAGGATGGGGGAGGGTGATGCCCAGTTAATCCTAGATCAGGCATAGAGCTCTCCAGAGCACAGCCTTTATCAAAGCTCTCTTCAAACACAAGGTTGGCTGCATACAGAGCTACTTAAATCAATGGAAATCAATACACAATGCATGTATTATTTATCAGCATTAATCGGAGTCCACAAAATATATTGTAATGCAAAAATCCAACAGTGCACCTTGACGTACTCTGACAGTACTTAAGTGTTGCAACTCCCTGAATTAGAGAGCTGCGTTCACTGATAATGATTTGACCTTTGTTGGTTATGCAGCCACATTGTGGGAAGACAATTATACAGTGTTTAACTAAAGAAATGCCTTGATAATTGCTTTCATTAAGCATCTTATGTAAGTTATTACACAAGACATTGTTACCTGAGAATCGGACAAAACCGTAGTCTAGCAGAAGGAAGCCAGACCAAATTAACAAATACTAGCACTAAATATCTAGCTTTACTGAAAGCTGAGATGGCTTGTTATCTTGTAAGTTGGTTGGATCATGTCCTTAGCGAATTCACCCCCTTGGAATCCTATTCCCCAGTCCTTCCATGGGAAATGGGTTTGAAAATAGAGTTTTTGCAGTGAATAGGATGTAAGGCCAATGTCACTGGTACCCTTATTTAAAAAACAGAAGTTTGTGGCTCAGGAGATCACTCGCTTTGTAAAGCATTTATCTTGAAAGCATAAGGACATAAGTTCCATTCCCAGAACCCATAAAAGAACAGAGTCATGTGTGGTGGTAGACACCTGTAATTCCAGACGTGGAGGTGTGTTGTGTACCTTGCTGACCAGTCACCCTAGCCTATTTGGTGAAGTGACAGGCCAAAGGGAAACTTTGTTTTAAACAAATGTATCCAAGTAACAATACCTGAATTTGTTCTCCATTTTCACACTCAGGTATACAAGTATACACATATGCACCCCCACCCATGAATAACATACACACACTATTGTGTATCTATCTCTCCACTCCCATGCTCTCACTCATGCTCTACCATCTGTTGCTCTTTCCTGAGTTTCTAAATATGCAACAGAACACCAGACCATCCTCTAGAAGCACAGGAGAACAGAAGAGAAGGAGTTCCTGCATTCCATTACTGAGTCTTCTACAGGGATCACTATGTTGTGTGGGGCCTTTTAGTAAATCAAAATATTGTGGGGTGTGTGTGTGTTTGTGATTTCTATGAAGCAATGTGTCATATGCTTAATTTTTTTTTTTTTTTGCCATTTTAGTGCCAGAAGTCTGTGAGAAGCCACAGATAAAGAAGGACCAATGAAACTTGATTGCTACTTGCCACCTGAACAACTTCAAAAATCAATGGAATATTACCTCTGCTTTCCTACATCTAGGGCTTTTTCTATATATAAGAAGGGGCTTTTTTTCTAGCAAGTCAGAAGTCTTCAGATCAATTGTCCTGATTCAGATTTTCTAAATACTCACAGATCTGGCTGGTGGCCCCTGAGTATAGGTGGAAGTTTTTGTTCTGTAACAACTCTCAAATAAACACATCGAGGCTTATATTAATTCCAAATTCTCAGCCAATAGCTCAGGCTTATTACTAACTAGCTCTTACATTTTAAATTAAACTATATTCCTTTTTTATGTTCTGCCGTATGGTGGTACCTTTATTAGCATAGTGTGTTCATCTCCTGCTCACTCTGTGTCTAGCTGGTGACTCCTGACTCTGTTTGCCCTTCTCATTTCCATCATCCTTAGTTTGATTGCCCTACCTATACTTCCTTCCTGGCTACTGGCCAATCAGTGTTTTATTAAACCAATTTGTGCAACAAATATTTACAGTGTAAATGAGGATTATTCAACAGCACTTGAGAAAGCTCATGTCTTCTCCCTTTAAGCTCTTGGGAACTATCAAGATTGGTTGTTGAATGTGCTCAATCCAGTCAGCAGCTGAGGAAGAAATACTAAGATTGACTGCCTCTCTTGGTACTCATCACCTTAATGTATCCATTGGATGCTAGAGATGGTAGGTATTCTCTAAAACTTAAGAGTTTGTCTGTTAGAGTCTTTAGTAAAAAGCAGCATCCACATGCAGTTGGTCTTGGGATCTGTCTTAGTTAGGGTTCTATTGCCATGAAGAGCCATCATGACTATGACAACTCTTACAAGGAAAACATTTAATTGGGATGTTTCACTTACAGTTTCAGAGGTTCAGTCCATTATCATTATGATGGGAAGCATGGTGGTGTGTAGGAACACATGCTGCTAGTTACATCTCAATCAGAATGCAACAGGAAATCAATTTGACACTGGGTGGTATCCTGAGTATAAGAAACCTCAAAGCCTACCCCTACAGTGACACACTTCCTCCAAGAAGGCTATACCAATTCCAAAAAAGTCACATGTCCTAATAGAGCCACTGCCTATGAGGTTATGGGGCCAATTGCATTCAAACCACCACAAGGTCCTAAACTTCTGATTTGTTTTACATGCTGCAAGGTTTTTAGATAGTTGCTCTCCACCAAAACTCATGTTGAGATTGAATTCCCACTGTAATACTTGGTGGGCAATGGTGGGACGTTTAATTGGGAGGAGATTCCGCCCTGGGAAGGGCTGAATAGAGATGAAGCGCCTCCAATAGGCTGAAAGCAAGAGTGGCATCTCCCCCAAGCCCCCATCTCACATGCACGCTTCTACACATGCCCACTTCTTTCTTTTTCTCCACTGAGGTGTCACAATACACCAGAAGCCAAGTTTGTGTTAATGCCACATTTGTGGACTTCACAAGTATGAGCCCAAATGAACCTCTTTTCTTTATAAATTATCCAACCTCAGGTGCTTTGTTATTAAAACTGAAATTGCATTAAGAGTAATATCTACCAGGTGGATACCTTTTGACAAGTATGCTACTAGCTTGCTCTGAAGTTCTTGTTAAAACTTAGTATATGGTCTGTGGAAGTCTTGGTTTGGTATTCTTAGGTTATTTTGATGGAAAGGGCTTAAAGGCATTTTCAAGGGGTAACTGGAATATTCAGGAATGTGTATTTGGCATAGTAGCTTAGTTGAAGAGGCTGTTTGGTATGCATTAAAAAGGAAAAATATAAAAAAGAAAAAAAAAGAATATACACTAGGTCAGTGATATCTCATCTCAACATGAAAAAGTGGTTGTACTTCTGGGGTAACCCACACTCACTACTTCTCCATCTATGACTAAACTGCCTCAGGATTCTCAGCTCTCCCACACATCTGGATTGATATTTCTATTCAGGCTGCTGGTCAGCTGACTTTAGAAATACCACAGTATCTCTCAACGCAAATCAGTCATGTCTCCGGCTTTTTAGATATTTTGCTGTTGTACAATGATGTAGCATTTATCACAAAGCATTGCTTCCCTTTACCCTGTCTCACTGTCCCAGATGCTTCAATGTCATTCCATTATGGGATGCATCTGTTCCCAGAAGAAATAATCTTTCAGCTGCTGTCGGGGTAATTGCTTGGATGACAGTGGCTGGGGAAAGTGATTTGGAAAATTCAGCATACACCCTTCAATGTTCTGGGCATACTGTGTCTGTTTTTTCCCTATCAGTCACTTCAGGTAAGTTTGTTTGACCCCCTGAGACAGCATCCTGCCCCAAAAGGACTTATACTTAATTCTTGTCAAGGTTTTGAATAGTATAGTCTTGCCCTCACCCTTCCAGAGAAGTACAGGCATGAGGAAAGAATGTCTGGGACAAAGTAGCAATCATAGCTGAGGAAGTGCCACACAAGATTCTGTAGTGAGAGAAACTAAACCAGGAATCTTGGATGGCCACTACTCCTAGGCAAGAAAAAGCCTAGGGAGGATGCCCAGTCGCGGCTTCTCCCAAACATGCACAGGTACCTTAAAATTAGCCAAAGGTTAGATATGCCATCTCTTACCAGATGGTCATGTCAGGGTTTGGCTAATCCTTCCCCGAGTCTTACCATAAAGTAGATGAGGGCTGGCTAACATTCCTACACTCACTTATAAGAGCTAACAACACTTCTCAACACTTTCTCATTTCATAGATATGAAGAAGTTGTCTTGTGGCACAAGGAGAGAGTGGTTTAGACTAACACCTCTCAGGCAGCAGTTCTTAAAATGAGTTCTAGACCAATTACTCAAATTGAGTTACAAGTCATAAAGGCTCAGCAGGCAGGCAGGCAAAGAGCAACTGTAAGCCTCAGTCACTAACTGATGTGCACCAACGCTGGTAGCATCCTCTCTACATGGTCCACAGGAACATGTTTAACCCCAGTACTGTGTGCCTTATACTATGCAGGCATTTATTTACCCTTTAAAGCCCATGCATGCACCATCCATCTATAATTACTACCACAATGACTTTGTAGCACAAACATGAAAGCCAGGGCTATGTCAAGTATTATAAAGCCTTATCAATTGGATCTGGGAGTCTTGTGTCTCCTACCAGCATCTTTGAAACTGTGGAAGGCCAATTAAGAACTATTGTATGAATTCCAGTTGGTATTTAATAAAAACTCTGTGTATATGTATTACATATTTAGTAAAACCTGAATATTGGGGAGAGAGCACACAGTCAAATCCTAGGCAGACAGCTCAAAAAATTCTTAAACCTTAAATACAAAGATAAACAGCTGAGTCAGTCACACATCCCTTTAATCCCAACACAGGGAAAGCCAGGAGTGGTGACCAACACCCTTTATCCCACAACTCCAGAGACAGAACTTCTTCTGTTTCTGTGAGTTCAGGACTACATGCCTTTAATTGGAACCTAGATAGAATAAAATATATAAAACTTTAAGAAACCCAGAGAGAATAGCAGCAACTAAAAAAACAAAAACAACAACAACAACAACAAAAAAAAAAACCCTAACAAAAGCGACTGGCAAAAGCAACCAAAAACAAAACTAAAAAAGTTACAAGACAACTAAATAAAAATTAACTATAGTACTTCCTCTTTCTAATATTTTAGCCTTCCCCCAATATTTAACTCAAAAATCTCATTCATACAACTACAAAACTCAGAGCCAGGTATCGGGGAAAAGCTGGAATATCAGAGAAAAGAAACAGACCACAGCCAACTTCTAAGGCTGAGCAGGGTAAAAGCTATCTTCTAGAGTCCCTCACCTGGCTGGTTGCTCCTACAGCATACCTGAATGTTTACTAGGCCTGCGTCATATCTTTGCTGCCCCATTGTTTCACTTTCAGGTTCAACTCTGCATCATCATTCTAGAGTTAGGATTAAATGTGGGAGCTACTACTATTTTGTTTTTAGGCTTTAAATTCACAGAAATACAGAAAAATTTCTATCTTCTGAGATATGGGATTAAAGGCGTAGATCACTACATTGTCAACTCTGCTGGGGTGAAAGACATGACTTTCTACTCTCTGGCCCTTTTGGCTTGACTGTGAGTGATATTCCAGGATGATTTTATTAAATATAAAATATATCATCACAGAGACCCTTAAAAACCAGAGAACTTGATACTTTGGACATTGCCATGCTTTCTTGGTAAATTGGGTATCATTCCCCTTTCTACCTATGAAGATGGGCAAACACACCAGGAGATGAAGAGCAATAGGGTATATGAAGAATGTCATAATCTGCACCAGAAGACCGAAATCAGCTGTGTAAGCCGGTTACATAACTGCATAGCTCTTCTAGTGATGTGTTGCTATTCCTTCCATAATATCTGTGGTTTTAGGAAGAGCACCATAGAAACCTCAAACCTACTTTATGTTAGAATGAAATGAAGCTGTTTGCCATGGTATTACAGACCCATTCACCAGAATAGTGACATCTTCAGGCTAAAAGGGATTTCTTTGTTTTTAAAGGAAACATGGGACAGAGTTGTAGCCCAGTGGTAGAATACTTGCATTGCATGGTCAAGGTCCTATGTTTAATTTCCCAGATGAAAAAATGATGGATACACTAGGCTCAAGGTGAGTGATAATTTCTGGCTAACTACTAACAGCCTTGTGAGATCTGTATATAAGAGCACAACATGGGAATGTTCATGATGCATAGACTACTTGACGAAGTGCATCTGTTACAGAAAAAAATTACTCAGGCAGAGAGATGATCTGCCTTGTGAATTCTGATTTGGTTGGGTTAGGGTTTGCTCATGGATTGATAAGAAACTAGACCAAGACTAGAGGAACAGAACCTCTGGCTGAGAACATAGGCATCATAGAGATACATTGTAAGGGACCAGATGGTCACTATTTGACAGATTAATTAAGCTGAACATCACAAGGAGAGAATGAGATTAAGAATCTGTGTTAATTGGATTAGACATGAAGTCAAGATTTTGGTTTTAATCTCTTACTTGCCTTTTATCTATTTTCCTCCTCAATGGGCTTTCTGGTTTTATATATATACATATATATATAATATAAATATATGTATATATATTACAATAGAACACATACACTATACACAGCCTGAAGACTAGATTATATACCAAATTTGTAACAGAAATGGCAATTCAACAAATAATAGCTGTCTACATGCGTCACAGAAGCTACTCACAGTCATAAATGTACAAAAGACCTAACTTGGTCTTCTTTGCTGCCTTATGTTGATTTTAATATAAGGTTTTATTTTTGTAGTCAAAGTTTCTGTCCTGCCAGGAATTTTCAAATACTCAGGAACTGCTTCCCAAATAATTGACTCAGAGGCTCAATATTGTAGTAACTGCTGGGCCAGTAGTTCAGGATTACTACTAACTAGCTCTTACACTTATATTAATCCATAATTCTTATCTATGTTTAGCCAAGTGGCTTGGTACCTTTTCCTCAGTGCAGCATTCTCATCTTGCTTCCTGTAGGTCTGGCTGGCTTCTTTTCTGCCTTTCCTCTTCCCAGAATTCTCTCAGTCTGGTAGTTCTGCTTGCCTACTGGCCAATTAGCCTTTTATTAAGCTAATACGAATAACAAACTTTACAGTGTACAAGTGCATTATTTTACATTTCATCCTAAGACAGTTGTCTAATGATGTCACACTATGATAAACAGTAGCTACTCTTATTAATTATACCCAAAGTTATCTATTGATTCAGTAAGGATTTCAAGACAGCTTTCTATGTATGTAGCCCATTCAAAGTCACTGTCCTCTGCCTCTACCTCACATTCCTGGGATTATGCCTATGCAATATCATTCCTGTCAACAAGGAATTTCCAGAGCTCTAAAAACTAAAGTAACATTATCTTTATTTTGCAAAGGAAATGCTGCATAAGTCAGAATCCTTTGCTTCAAATGGTGGCAAGTATAGAAAGTTTCATCATTCATTCAACAAAAGATTCTCCTGTTCCTCTAAAATGTGCAAGCTGGAGTAAATGCTGAAAGGCTCATGGTTGGAACCTCATTCTTACATCAGTGAAAAGAAATGTTAGCCTCAAGAAACATGAATACCAGCAGACTGCCTTCCCCACTGAACCTCCTATTTCATGTTAAATGTAGATATTAAGCCAGAAAGTCATATTTAGTTTAATTTGGGGTTCCTTATGTTTCTAACTGACAACCTTAGGAACTGTTAAGTTTCTGTCCTGAAATCTTTGAATGGTGGGGTCTCTAAGAGTTTAAGACTTTTAACTTTGTGTTCCTATTTTGCTTAATAAGTACTTTCCATAAACTACTGTAGTAAGTTCTCACAGCATTTCACCCCATTTTGGAAGACATTTTTTTAAAAACTAGTATCCAACAGGCAAGGAAATTATCATATATGCAACATTAACTCAGATAAAGTTAAAAATAGTAAAAATTATTTCATAAATTGACATTTTCTTTATAATTTTTCCCAATGTTTTTCTTTCTTATTTTTAAAAATTTATGCTATAATTTTTTAAATGTTCACAAAAGTGATCTAAGTGCTGCACAGCTAGGTTGTAATAGCTACACAGCAAGGGCTTACAAGGATCTTACCCTTTGTTCAATATCTTCTCATGCTCCTTGAGAGAAGGTTATTGTATAATAATTACACACCTTGTTATACTGTATTATGTTAGTACGGTGCACTCCTCTCTCCTACTTATGAGCAGAGGACAAGATGTGACACAGAGCCAGTAGCAGGTAATGAGGGGCTCCAGTGAGAAGCACCAATTATAATTAATCAAATTAGACTAATGAAAAAAATAGGTCATATGTCCAAGTGTCTCAGGCTTATCTCTTATTTTTCAGGATTGTGTCAATTTAGTAAAAAGGAGTTTGGGTGATAATTGATACATAGAGACAAGAAGAGAGGAAGAATCCAATCTCTTACTCCATCTTCTCACTGTCAAAGTCCACTTCTCATCCAAGCAGGAGATCACAGAAACAAGATCCACCTGCCAACCCTCTTCTCCCAATGCTGTTTCTTACCTCTTCCTTACTGCAGTGAGTTTTGATCTCATCTCAACCTTAGTGAAGATAACTATACTTGTCTAGTATGACCAACTTAGTTTCAAGTGAGTCTTGAAATGTTTCTTCCAATAAACTGAAGCAGAATAAAGTCTGGCCCAGAGGCAGGAAGATGGCTTAGTGAACAAGGGCTCATGCACAAACACTGTGGCCTGAATCTGCAGCATCCATGTAAAAATCGGCATGGTCATGTGTGTCTGTGTCTCTAGTGCTGTCAGGTGGAGGCAGGTGGATTCCAGTCTGACCAAGTTGTCCAGTTCAGTGAGAGTCTGGGTCTCAAAAATAAGAAGAGAAGCAGTGGAAGAAGACAAATGATTTCTGCATGCTCACACATGGGCACATTTAACCCACACACGTACACAATGTACACCCCACTCAGACAGTGACACGTTTATTTATATTAGCTGATTGTAGGTCAGCCTTTATCCAGAACTTCAGAATCAATAGTTCCTCAAGCTAGACACAACCCACTTATTCAATAGACTCTGCTGAAGAAGAAGATTAGCCAAGAACTTAAGGTCATGAAGGCAAAGTGTAGTGAAGGCTCATGTGAGAGGAAGGTGCTCTAGGGTGAGACAAATTAATTTATACAAAGTAAGCGAGGGCATGTACTTGCAAGGGAACATAAGTGGGAAAAGTCAGTGACCAGGAGCCACATCTATACCCCAAAGCTCCCGAGGCCTGGTCTGTAAAGCTTGTCAATCAACTTTACTTTTACTTTTCTCTGAACTGTTTTCCTGTCTTTTAATGTTTTAACGAGTGGAGACAAAGAACCCACCTGCTTGGCTGCATCAGGACCTTCTAGCTTATGAAACTGAGAAGGGAACATTTGTGCTTAATTACCCTACCCTTGGAACTCATCACAGCAGGTTCATCTAAAGCCCTCTTCTACAACATTCAGTATAAAGCCAAATACATAAATGGTATCTACTGCCTGTTGCTTAAATCCATTTGTCCCCAATTCTCCCTCACCATAACATTAATCTACTTATTAGTCAATTTATCTATGGACTACTAAAAATCCAATAGCTAGGTATCATGACATTTATGTGCTGGTCATGCTGCTTTCTTCACTGAAACCCTACAGTAGTTTCCATACACCGTAGAACTTCTGCTTCTGTTTAGGATGGGGAGACTAAAAAGAAAATCACCATTACCCTTCAAAACAGTGACAACAGGGACATGAGATAGTCTGCAAAGTCACTCTCATATTTTCTTGAACCACTTACAGAGATCATGATGCAAATGTCTCAACTGAAATCCAAGATATGTGAGTGCTTGCAAAGAAAGCTGGATTGTGGTGTCACCTTACCTGGGGAGGGACCACAAAGAAACAGGACGAAGAACTATATTAACCCTTTTTTTTTAAAAAAAATATGACTGATCCTAGTGTTCCAGACTTATAATCCTAATTACCACAGGACTAAGGCAAAGGATCACAAGTTCAAGGCCAGGTTTGGTAACATAGTGAGTTCCTGTTTTAAAATAAAAAGTGAACAGTGGTAGCATGCTTGTCTAGCACACACAACACTATAGTTCAGCCCCTAGAACCATGCAGATAAAATTTAAGGCATGCTGTTATGGACTGCATGGAATCCCTAGGAGATACAGGTACATTGGGAAATTATTCATCTACCTGCAAACGTACCTGTTGACTTATTAGGAGCATTTATAAAAGGGTCCATGATAAACATGATTTGTACAATTGTGAGTGAGAGAATAACAGAGTTGTAGAATGAATGTCAAACCTACCACACATGCCAATGCCTGGTTCTTCCTTCTTATCTTTATTGGACAGGAGTGTTCAGCTGCTTTGAGACAGAATAAGCCCCTTAAGGAACTATTACAGATTCATTAACACTGAATTAGCTAGGTGATATTTTATTTTAAATAGGAATACAAGAGACCAAATATGTGATTATAATGGACTTCTAGTTAAAATGGACTATTTCTGATTTGTAGAACCATGCTCTAAAACACACACATACAAATTCATTGCTGTGAGTGAAGTAAAACAGAAGAAAAAGCCTTTATCTCTAGGGTGACAGTTTGTACCAAGAAACAAAGCTGAACCAAGTGTATAGTACAGGAAGACGCTTTTGAGCTCAGGGACAGAGCACTCCTTAAGAATAAAGTTCAATTGGAAAATATACAACATTGCTCATATTCCACAGTAATGGTTTGAGTGTGAAGTGAGAATGAATATCAATATTCATTGAACAGGCAGAGTGGAGGAGGATGATGGACCCTTAGGAGTGGCTGCAAAGGAAGGATCCTAAACGAAGGCAGGAACAGATGTTGCAAAAGAGAAAACTCAAACTATGCCAGCTTTTACTCTAAATGCAAAAGCATGCCAGAGTAATCCAGAGGCTATGGTATCCTCATGTTGATGAGAGCCTCAGCAAATCCAACCTGCTCAACGTGGAAAATAAAAGCATGCTCTCTCCTAGCTGGGAAAATCTAATCTCCATTGTTCTAACATGATACTGCATGTCAGCTAAAGTTGATGAAGTATGCAAAAGAAATCAAGAAAAAGCATTGCAATGTCAACAGATGAGCCCATCTTCTTTCAGCATAGTCAGACTATCAAGAAGCAGACTTTTAAACAACCAAAGCTGGCATTTCAGATGGCCTAATGGAAGAGGGAGCATGCAAGCAGATAACGTGACACTATTTTCCAGAGAAACAGAGATTTTAAAAAGAACCTAATAAGAATTACATATGTTAAAATGTAATAAAGATAATGATTCTTTAATAAGTTTTTAAAAATTTCTGTTTGTAACCAATATTTACCCAATGTCATGCTCTGTCCTGGTCCTTGGTAACTACTGTCTTTCTCTGCTTTTTTAAAAATTTCATTTATTTATATTCCCCAGATGAGTAACAGGAGAAATTAGTATTTTCCTATCTGGCTTATTTTACTTAATAAAAGGGGTTCATCAGTCTTACTGCAAATGATACTTAGCTTATTTCTCAGGACTCAATAGAATTCCATAGTGTTTGGTTTAGTTGTTTGTTCTTTTGTTTCTTGTATCATCACACTCCCTTTTTACACTCATCTCTAGGATATTTATGTTGACTCTGAGATGTGTTCATGACTAATGTGATCTGCACAAGGAAGTGCACATGTCTTTAGAATTTTCTGCATTCATTTCTTTTTTTCTCATTTTTTATTATTAATAAAGTCTCATTTTTTAGCCATGTATTCCCTTGTTCAAATGCCCTTCCCCTCCCACCCCTACAAGTCACTCTTCTCCCCATCTCCTTATCTCTTTCCCAGCAAGGACAGTAGGTCCCAAGGCCCCAAGGTGGCTTAGTTCAGCATCCACTCCAGGCAAATCCACTTTCCTCATCCCCACATCAAGACTAGCTCAAGTGTTCCTCTGGAGGGAATGGGCTCCAAAGTGCCAGTTCAAGGTGCTTCAGATCCCAAGCTGTTCAGTGTTTGTGGTTTGCATCTTGGACATGCTTTGCTTTTTGTTTAAAATCCACTAATGAGTGAATACATCCCCTGCTTATCTTTCTGGGATTGTGAAACCTCACTCATGGGGATATTCTCCATATCCATCCATTTGCCTGCAAATTATAGGATATCATTGTTTCTTACTGCTGAGTAGTACTCCATTGTGTAGATGTACCACAGCTTGTTAATCCATTCCTCAGTTAAGGGGCATCTAGGTTGTTTCTAGGTACTTTATAGCAGCATTATTCATAATAGCAAGAACCTTGAAGCAACCTAGATGCCCCTCAACAGCATTCATTTCTTTTTGATGCATATCCAAAAGAGGCTGTGTGGTAATAACTTTATTTTTATTTGGCAGAACTTTATTAGTGTTTCTACAGTGATTATTGTAATTGACACCCACAGTTTACAGTGTAGAAGAATTCCTGTCTTTCACAGCTTTATTCAAGTTTGTTATCTCCAGTCACATTGACAATAGCCATTCCAGTGAGTGTGGTGTGATGTACCATTGGTTATGAACTTGCAATTTGCTGATAATTAGTGATACTGAAAATAATTTCTTCATATTCATATTGACCATTTGGATGTCTTGTTTGACAAATATCTACTCAGATCATTTCACATTGATGAGGTGTTAAATTAATGAGGTAAGATCATTCAAAGTTGGGCATTAATACACTCGAATACTTAAGAGAAAAGGTGTGTGTGTATGTGTATACAAGGATAGTTATAAATAGATAATCATAAATCTTTGCTTTAAAAGGTTTAAAAGTGTTTGCAGAGAATGTATTAAATATAGAAAAAAAGTTTGCATTTGAGGGCCATCAGAATCTTTTTTCCTCTTCTGAGTTGATGGAATTGTACTTAAAATGAAGTTGGCTGTACACAAACTATACTTCATGAATATACCTGTATCCTAAAGACAGATTCATGGAGTTTTAATTAAAAAGAGCACATAAACTTGGCAAAGAAAAATGAGAGGTATGGATTGGTCAAAACTCTCTCTCTCTCTCTCATGTGTGTATTGTGTACTTCTATAATTCTAAAACAAACAAATAGAAACACTATTCACACTAACTTCATGTGTTTCCTCGTGGACAGTCACAGCTTTGACATAGCTCTATACCCTCCTTGCAGCAGTGCTGAGCCTTGACCCTGCCTGGTGCTTCCACAGCAGGCCCCTATGCCATGCCATCTTCACTTCTCTCCTTCTCTAGAGTCTTAAACTTTTCACTGCATATATTATTTAAAAATTTTTTTCCAAGGATTCAAAGAAATGCACTTATAAAACAAATATACAAATGTTAAAGAAGCCCATAAAATAATGCTGAATGGCAGTCATCAGGGCAATGCAAATCTAAGTGATGGTGAGAGTCTGGTTTACAACGGCTGGGTCAGCTATATATTTTAACATACATACCAAGTATCATTTATGATGCAAAGAAATTATTTTCTCATTATTTTGGGGAATGAAATAGGAAAGACACTGAAAAAGTAGTTTGGCAGGTTTTAAAGTCTAAAGCTCCCAATGGCTACATGACCCAGCCTTGAACATCTTAGTACTAGCTAATGAGTCCACTGATGTGTGTCTACCCCAAAGAAACAAAAACATTTGTTCACATAAATGTTTGCAAATGAACATCCATAGCTGTGGTATTATTCCTCATAGCCAAAAGGTAGAAACAACTTAAATGTCTGTCAAACAATGAATATGTAAACAAATGGGCTGTGTCATATTTCGGAATATTATTGCCTATAAAAACAAATGAAATACTAGTACTAAGTAAAATATAACACTTACAAAAGATCATTATATTTTATAAAATGACCAGAATAGGTAATTTTCCATAGAGACAGAATGTAGATTAGTCTGCCCTGGGCTAGTGGTGTCATAGAGTAGAGTGAGCACTAATGGATTTCTTTCTAGTTAGAAGAAAATGTTGTATAATACTCTGTGGTGACGGCCATACTACTCTGTGAACTTCCTGGAAAACAATGGCTGCACTATTAAGACAGATTCTGTGTAACTCTAATGTGGATGTTTTATTTCAGCCTAGTTGCTAATACACCTAAGAGTATCCTCCCTGGACATCTAAAGGAAGATGCAAACTGGTATTATCAGACAGGCACTTGCTCATGAAGGAAGTCACGTGAGGTAACACAGCAAGGAGTTTGAGGCAGGGAACCAGTTGACTTTCTTCACTTTACTAGTTATCAAAGTGAATTAAAGGAAAAAAAAGAAGACATAACAAAAGCCTTGAATGTCGTGCTCAATACCTTCTAATGAGTACATTTTCATTGTATTTATCATAATCAGCATTGCTCTTACATGAGCTTTGTTAATAGCTCACTTTTCTGTGGGCTTTGCTATTTAGGTTGGCTCTGACAGTGTCTTAATGGCATTATAAAGCTGGGCAGGATGATTAGCCCATTTGCAGACAATATCCCTATTTGAGGAATAGAGGAAAGAAAGGCAGAAGAGAGAGGAGAGGGGGTAGTGGGAGCAGTAATAACTTAATAACTCTACTGACATTCTTCATTAGGGTTTTCTATGCTTTGGCAATCACCCAGCAAGGGAGAAATTTGGCAATTGATGCTGGGACACGGGGAAAATGGAATCAACGAAATCACTGGTAACTTCCGTGACCGAATTTCAAACATTCACATTCTTCATTTTCCTTTGTGGCTGTTTACAAATGTGTTGGTGCATCTAACGGGATAATTAGACATTAAGTAATTTGATTTTTTCTAATAATGGGAAAGCTAACATTTCACACTCATTTATGGGCTACTGTTTGCTCAAGGACGTGTTTCAGAACTGATGGATGCATCTGAAATGCCAGCTGGGTAGCAGGGCAGAAGGTTCTGGGCAAGTTGCTTCCTATACAGCAGTCATGATGAAGACCTTTCTAATATAATTTCAACTGGGCTTTCATCAGTTTGTCCAAGTGTAACTGTGGCTTGGATGGAGGCTGGAGAATTGTTCAGGAATGTGCTTATAAAGCCATTAGTTATCATAAAGGAGAAAACACCAGGCAGGTGATCTTCATTGTAAGCAGCTACAATAAATGGCCAAGTACAGTGATGGGAAAGATGGCAATATGCAATGTCAGAGAATCCTCCAGATCCTGTTTTCTGAAACTGGGCATTCCGTTCTGGTTCCCCACATTCCTTTCCTGTCCTTACCTTTTTAAAAAATAAAAGGCCTAGGGGCTGGAGAGATGGCTCAGCGGTTAAGAGCAACGTCTGCTCTTCCAGAGGACCCGGGTTCGATTCCCAGCACCCACATGGCAGCTAACAACTGTCTGTAGTTCCAGTTCCACGCAAACACCAAGGCAAATAAATAAATAAAATAAAGTTGTTTTTTTTTTTGTTTTTTTTTTTTGTTTTTTTTTTTTTTAAAAAGGCCTAGACTTCAGGAAATGACTCTAGTGATTGGGTTTTTTTTTAATCAAGTTATAAATAACTTTAGACTTTTTAGAAGAAGTGGACAGATATGGTGTGGTTTCCAAGTCACATTTTATATTATTGTTTTATATTCAAAGTGGGAAACAGAACCGAGCTATTCCTATAAGATAAATCACCATGTAGAATAGGATAAAGCCTGTCAATATTCCACTGTCAGGAGGAGAAAGGCTTGTATGCTCTCATGAGGGAAGAATGGATGGAAATCGTGGTTGTATTCAAAGTATCAAATGTCTTTAAAAACTCAAAAGCACGGATTACAATAAATTAGCTCTCCATTTATCAATATCAAAAGTTTGAATTTTTAGGAGGCTATTTTTCCTCGAGCATATATGTATGCACAAGTGTATTCTTTGATAGATGCATTTTTCAGTCATACATGAGAAAATTTCAAAATAATTAAAAATAAATTGCTTCTTCTTATTCTTCTTGTAAAATATTCCTGATATATAAACTATGATACTATGGTCATTTAAGAATATGCCAAGCAAATCATTCTTTTTGTTCTTACTAATATAACGTGCCCAGGTATTAGAGAATATTTTGAGACTAGATCACAAATCAAATAAAATTTGAGTCTTAACCCTGAAAAATCACTTGTATTTAGTCAAAACAACATCCAGGGTCAGGAAAGGATGAGAAGAAACAGGACAAATTGGACCAGATGGGTTTTAAAAAAAATGACACAAAAATGAATAGTATATAGACAGAGGGTGGAAAGCTGAGTGGAGGGAGGTGTGGACAGAGAGAAGATCTGGAGGGCTGAGAGAAGAGGTAAAAATGATCAAAATATAATTATATGAAATCCAGAAAGAACTAATAAAATACATTTAAAAAGAAACTCTAGAGAAAATATGTTTGTCACCTCAGTCCTACAAAGGATGCTGGTTACCTCCCTATTCTCGGGGGAATAAGTGAGACAACTGTTAACATACTGCACATTCTCACTTCTTCGCCTCTCCCTAGAGAAGATGGACCTCATTGGGTCACTCCTTTACAAAGAGCAGTGCTTCCTGCACTTCAGTTTTAATGCTCTATTTCAATTCTTTGAGGATTATCTATATGAATAAAATGTATTTTGATCATATTCATTCTCCCCTTCCTTTCCACTAACTCCTCTGAGATCTATCCATACCTACCCCTGAATCATATGCCGACTTTTTATCTTTTTATCTTCATTTTTATTTTTTCGATAAGCCCCTAATTCTACTCAGCGCTCCCCACATACACAGAGATGCAGGATCCCCACTGAGTATGCTCAACCTAGGAGGAGCCACACATTTAAAGAAGACTGAGTGTCTCTCCTAGGGGCCATCACTGTAGATAACTCTTTAGCTATGATGGGAGCTCCTGGGGCCAAAGCCCCACCATGCCAGCATGGTGACTGGCTTGGATCCTGTGTGAATAATCTTGGCAGCTGTGAGTTCCTAAGTGCAGCCCCCTTGACTCCCCCAGAAGACACTATTTCACCCAAGTCCTTGTGAAAATCTGACTCTTACAATCTTCTTGCTTTCTGTTCTCCCGTAGTTGCTGAACTTTGGTGGGGGAAGGTTGTGACATAGATTTCCCATTGTGGCTGAACACTTCACAGTCGTCTATCTCTGCCCTTTGGACACTTGTGAGTTTCCTTGTTAACTATCATCTATGTACTATACAAGAATTCTGATAACACCCGAGAGTAACATTAATCTTTGCGGATAGAGGGCAGTTTATTCAGCTCATACTACTTAAATATTTAGAATTAAAGGAAAAATAAAAAGTATTAGAGCCCAATTGGCTTTGGAAAAACAACACAAGCTGGCTCACACTCATTCATGTCACCACTAGATGTGTGGGCAATAGTCGCTTTCTTTGTTATTAGTGGGTATAAATGACCCAAAGCAACAAAAATGGGCAGAATATTCTAGAAACTATTGGCTCCCATTCTTTTTTGAGGTCAAAACCCAAAACTCACCAAAGCAGACGACTGAACTAAAGTCACTCAGCTTAGTGTTGACTCTTTTTAAACCTTTCCGATTTGATAGAGGAAAATGCCCCCAAATTTCTTAATAATTGAAGACTCAGTGTAAGCCTGGAAAAAACTGTCCAGGCCCATTACCTCTCCTACTGGGCACCATCACAGCAGTTTGCAGAAGGGTTATAACATCTCACAGACCTTGAAGTCCGCTGTAATTCCAGGATGTCCTATTCTGGCTAGTCTCCGCTTGCAGGCTCTTGGTTCTGCAGGCTCCTGGTCCCCTGGAGAGAAGTGTCTCTGCTCCCTTGTTCAAAGCCCTGTTCTTTTTCCCTCTGGCAGCTCTATGAACACCCTGCATTGGCCTCTCTCTCCATCTGCACCTCCCCTAGTGACCACTTCTTGTAAAAGAGGAGTACAGCTGAGAACACTCCTATCTAGGCCTCTATTTCCACCCTCCACAGCTAGCCTCAGAGATGTGGAGGACAGCTGGGAAGAGCACACTTTGGAGATGTTGGAGATGAGAACTGGGAAACAGCCCTGATGTCTCAGTTAAGTGGGTTTTTTTTTTTTCTTTTTTTTTTCTTTTTTCCTTTGGTTTTTTGAGACAGGGTTTCTTTTTTTTATTTTAAAATATTTAATTTTTAATGAATTAAAATTTTAATGAATTAATTTTTAAATAAATGTACTTTTCAATGTATCTATACTGGGGACAAAACATTCCAAATCAACATATCTACCAAAGATTGGATTAAAGGCACAAAAGAAGCTTCTTACATAACTGTTAAGCACATGAAAAAGTTTTTTAACATCATTAGTCATCAGGGAAATACAAATTTTTTTTTATTTATTTATTTTTTTCTTTGTTACTCATCTTTATTTTTATTTTATTTTTTTTGGTGAGTTTCTTTTTTTTTTCCTTCTTTATTTTGTATTTATCAAAAAAAAACACAGTAAAAAGAATTTAAAATGTGGAAGAGTTAACAATAACTATACAGAGGATAAGAATGATAAGCATGGCTTATCAAGGGTGGAAATACAAATAAGATTGCTACACATACATTTTTTTGTGTTCATCTAGAGACAGGGTTTCTAAACTCACTTTATCAACCAGGCTGGTAATGTTGTAAATATTTGTCCTGCCTATAAGCTGATTGGCCAAAGGTAAACAGGAAGTGTGGGTGGGGCTATAAGGCCAAGAAAACTTAGGAACATCTCAGAGCAGACACAGACACCAGACAGATGCCAGAGAGCTGCCACAGACACACAAGGCTCTGGCAGCAGACACAGAGGAAAGAAGCTGAAATGCTGCTCTGAGTAAAGGTACCGAGCCGCAAGGCTGAACAAGATGGGTTGAGTTTAGATGAAGGAGCTAGCAAACCTAACCCTAACCCTAACCCTATACCTGGGACATAGGTCAATCAGCATAAAAATAATATAAGCCTTGTGTGCTTATTTGAGGCATAGTGAGGCTGGGAGAGACACTAAACCTTTGGTCCAGGCCCAGAAAGTCCGGGCCAGAACGGTTTACAACAGGCTTTCCTTGAACTCACAGAGACACTCCTGCCTCTGCTTCCCAAGTTCTGGGAATAAAGGCATGTGCCACCACCACCCAGTTTACACTTAAATTCTTATACATATGTAGCTCAAAAAGCATAGGAGTAGGGGGATTTTAGGGATCCAGACAGAATTTTGAGGGAATTGGGATGAGATTAAAATGATGTATAGAAATTATGCTCAGCTGAGGATCTCATCTGACATTTATTTGTGTATCAAGTTCATACTTATTCTATTATTACAC
Organism: Sigmodon hispidus; assembly: GCA_004025045.1. Lineage (NCBI taxonomy): Eukaryota > Metazoa > Chordata > Mammalia > Rodentia > Cricetidae > Sigmodon > Sigmodon hispidus. The sequence goes on from PVIH01001836.1 coordinate 167,224, forward strand.
CACACTTTCCTTTTCAATAAAAACATGGTGTGTGTGTGTGTGTGTGTGTGTGTGTGTGTGTGTGTGTGTGTGTGTGTTTAAGCTGTCCTTGTTTCTATTTTGGTTGAAGTCTATTTATTGCTTGCCAGTCCCACAGACACTTTCAATCTATGCTTTATTATACATCGTAGAGCCTCTTGGTAGCTAAGATACGTGGCTTTCATCTCCCAGAAAATCTCTCCCTGATTATTTCTCTTTGACTCTCTGCTTTACTCACTCCTTCTCTTTTCCTCCTAAATGCCCAGGTCTTCGTTAGTCACTCCCTCTGCTGCTGCTCCCCTCACACACACAGCCTTGGTTTGTCTCTCTTCACTCTGTTATAGACTTTCCGAGCCTCCACACAGAAGGGAAGGGGCTAACAAATTCCATCCTGGAGATGGAAAAAAAAAGTAAAAACTAAAGAAAAAACAGAAAATATATGAGTGAGGGATAAGACTGAAGTATGAGACATTGTCAGAGGTCTAAAAAAAAACTGTTTAAAAACACAGACTAAAATAATACAAATGCTTGGCTGTGAATTAAAAAAAGGAAAAAAAAATCTGTCAAAATACATGAAAATATCTTTTCTTCTCAAAAGACAGATGAATGAATGTCTACAAGCTGTACCCCAAGTTTCATCTACTGGAACCGAGTTGCTCTATGTGTAGGTAGGTATATGTCTACTTAACCATGCTGAAGTTTCTGGCAATTTCTACTCTCTGGAAAATGGTAAAGGTAGATAATCAAAACATCCTGAAAGCCGTATTTTCCTCAGATATTTTTAAAGACAGGCCTTTAGTCAAGGTCAATTAAGTAAGCTTCCCTTTCACATAGTGAATAAGCGTTATTTGTTCAGATGGAGACAGGTCTCTGCTAATAAATGTTGCACTCACATAGAAAAGTGTGGACTCACTTGGTTCCAGTGACTGAAGTCCACAATGGGGGCTGTCTTCCAGTCCTGATCCTTCAGATGCCATCAATTATTTTCTCTGAGCTTGGTATGTTTTGGAGATCAGCAAGGGCATTAAAGTTCTATAATAAGGAATATTGGATTTTCTTAGTAAATAGAATCATGTAGTCATTATTTGGTTTGAGAACTTGAGCTACTGGTAACTGCCAAGTTCAGGCGACTGGATACTAGCTAATTTCAAAAGTGGCTGGCAAAGGGGAATTTTTCTTTTCTTTTTACCACTTTGGCAAGTGCAGGACTAATATTCTTTCTGCCAACAATATAAGGATTTGCTGTTAGGGACCTGGGTATTTGGCACCACATATTTGTATCTCATTGAGTTGTTGATGCCCCGTACAGATTAGCATCCCTGGAAAGAACCAGCTGGCCTTCAATCCAGCTTGTCCCTAGCTCACACAGTGTTTTCCACTGGTCATTGTTTGGGGCCTTTTTAGCATAGCAGACAGGAAATAGGAGGTACAAGAACCAAAAAGAGAAACGTATATTGTCAGCATCCTCAGCAGTTCCTATTAACTAAGCAAAACATAAGTCTAAGTAAATTTGTAAACACAAATTCAGCTGAGCAGTGTTCCACCACACACTGCACAAAGACTAATGATGAAGGATGTTTCCATTCTAACATAAACATGTTAGGGCTCCCAAGGGTAAGATTACAAAATACATAGGAATTATATTGATAGTTTTAGAAGGTTTATTGAATAACATACATGATAATTTAGCATAATAAAATAACTCATTCAGGAGGTTATGTATAAATAATAGTTTGATAGTATTATCTGGAAGTTAATTTCTAAATTTACTACAATACCAAACAAAACCCCAACAGTTTTTCTTTCCTATGGAGATCAAACCCAGGGCCTTCTACATGGTCCACTCTTAGCCACTAAAATCCCAACTTCATTGGGTGAAAATGCATTGATTCAAAGACTTTCATGGATCAATGAAAACTCAAGTCAACAGCCACTTAAAAGGGACTAAAAATTGACACCGATGAGGAGTCATAAAAATATGTTAGTAGGAGCTGAGAGAGTGGAGGGAGCCCTTCCTGCTCACAGAGAGGACCCAGGCTTGGTTCCCAGCACCTACTATCTTCTGTGACTTCAGGTCCAGGATATCCAACTCAGTTTTCTGGCCTCCATTGATGCTTTAGGCATGTGGTGCATATACAAAGCAATCAAAGCACTCATGCACCTTATACATATAAAATAAATTTCAGAAATGTATATTATAAAATTGGGATAAGTAAAATGGTGAGAGATTGCAACAGAGAGGCAAAAAAGAAAGGGAGACAGGAAGAAAGAGAGGAAGGGAGGGAGGAACAGAGAAAGAAAGAGTAAAAAAGAAAGGAAGGAAGGATGAAGAGAGGTCTGCCTATCCTTCCCTTTCTGTCTAGACAAGGAAGGTAGTTGAAAACTACATTTCCAGATCTTCAGGCAGTGAGAAATTCAGGTATGACTTGAGTCCTGTCTATCACATATGCTAGAGCACTATGAAGGAGAGGCTACTTTCTGCACGTATCATGGCTGTTTCTGCCGGAGAGTCAGGCAAGTAGATCATTCTTCTGAAGGAGGTACCAAGTGTCTTTTCCTTAATTGCATGGGTTTTGAAAATCATTCCCAGAAGAAAGAGGAGCACTATTTTTGTTGTGAGGATTGAACCTGGCTCGTGTATGCTAGGCAAGCACTCTACTAACTGAACTATAGCCTCGATTAGAACTTCTAGGTTTCGGCCTTTTGAGCATGTTGTGCATACTGTGTCCATTTATGACAATCAACAGTAGAACAGGGCATTCCTTAGTGGACACTCGGTTCTACTATGCTTTGTGTGTAGAGTGCACATGATATTATATTAATGCTGCCAATCATTCCCTAAGCTTCCAATTTGTCTATATTCACTTTCTTACGTTATACATCAATTCATTCCGCAGATAATTAAAGTCATGTGTATTTTTCAGGTTTTTGAAACAAAAATATAAAGTTATATAATAACAATGCAACTCCCAAACAAGAGAGCTCAGTGATCAGAAGCAGAATGCTCATTCTAGACAAACAGTAGCTAGGATTGTAGTTTCCTTTGCACCTTGTCAAGTCTATTTACCCAAATTTCACTGCCTCCAGCTCTAATGTGTTCAAGGTACCTGTCCACAGGGTAGTACATACAGCAGTGGGTTTAAAATGTAACAAATAGTAAATTTACTCACAGTGAAAATGATAAGCATGAGTGAACAAAAATGATATTCTAAGACCACAGACACCCAGAATATATCAGAATTATACAATAAATAAGAAATTGCATCTCCTATTTTTCAGACAATGCTGTGGATGATATTACTTATTTTAATATATGCAGTAGGGACATTTCCTGATGTTTGTTGTTGTTTTGGTCTAACTCCCTCTCCAATTGCTCCCCTTATGTTTTTGTGTTAGTGTTAAGACAATGGCTGCATCTCTGATGGTGCCTGTGCTCCTAGACTCCTTCCTCTGTTTGTGACAGTCCAACTCTGGGTCAGAGAAAAAGGTGACATTGATATATCTCAGACCAAAGAGTAGATTAAACAAGGCTTCCAGGGCTTGAGAAAAGGGAGAGTATGCAAAATGGTTAATGCCTGCTTTGAGCTGCACTTTTTCATTAGAAGCTCAAATGGATGAGATCTAAGACAGGAACACACTGGGGGCCACCACTTCCCCAGCAACACTGGCCACCAGCCGTCCCCAAACTGGGAAGTGCAGGACAAATTTTGTTTTGTTCTTCTTTTGGCTTTAGAAAAAGGAGGTTCCTTTCAGGTTTCCTTCTGGAATAATAATACAAATGTTCTTTTATTTCCCAACAGCATTTACCACAGAAAGGTACAGATCCAGCATCTGTTCATGACTTTGAAAGACAAAGTTGCCTATGTTGAACTATCCTTGCATTTTAGAGACCCAGCAGATCTGACAAAGGGACATTGTTCTTGTGATGGACCAGTATATTAACACATACATATACATGTTTAGCCTCTTGCATGAATTGTTTATTATATCATTTTTTGTGACTTCTTTCTGATTTTGTGTCTAAAATCTTCTGATCTCATAGTTGGTTATGTAATTTCCCATAATTTTAACATTCCAAAAGAGATATAAATGATTTTGATTACTCTGTCCTCAACTTTAACCATCTGTACAAAATCATCTTTGCCTAGTGTCTTGTAGAGATGTGGTTGGCAATTTACTCTTATTTTTTATTCTATTATATTCACAATATCTTTTTATTTATGCCAATTTTATCTGGTCTTTCTTGAGTATATTTCATCATGCTAATCTCATACATCTTCTTTTTGTATTTATTTTCTCTTTTCTGTTGTGAATATACCTTTTATTTTTCTGTTCTTGATTATTTTTTAAGGGTTTGTCTACTGTGTTAGTTGTTATAAAGAACCATATTTTTGGAATTGTTGATTTCACTATTACCCTTTGTAATAATTTCATAATTGTTTTGATTTTTTTCTTCTTGAAACTTAAGTTGATCACTTGCTCATTTTTATATTCAGTTTGTTAAAATGATTGATAGATGGTATTTCCATGATCATTACTTGGAATCTTTATATTTTTCTATTTAGATTTCTTTTAAATCTTCAAGTTATTTTTAAGTATGCATTGATTCTCAGCTGGGAAGAGTTGATGGCTAGTTAACAACTTTTCTATAAAAATGGAAACTTATTTGTACATGATAATTTTTTGCCAAATCATGTATTTATTTATATTATATGGTCTATAACTATAACTTGGGCATATAATACAGTTAATATCATAGATACTGAGACCACCTATAGCTAGTTTTAATTTTTTGTTAAAGCCATTGTTGTAACCCTGGCAGGTACAGTGCTTCAGTACCCTGAGCCCTACTCCTCAGTTGACAAGGGGTATTGGGTTACAGGACTTCTGTAGGGAGAACATTTCAGATAGTATCATGATCGATTGTGGAGGAGGGATGCCATCAACCCCCCTCAAGAATGATTCTCAGATAATAGGGAATTTTGAAAACTTAGTACAGATCCCCACCCTGGCATCCATGGCAGTATAGCTGGAGTAAGTCTTACTGATGATTTTGGCTATGATGATAATTCTAGATTCTCCTTTTGTTACAGCACAGCACAACACTGCACAGCACACATGGCAAAACAGAGCACAGCACATATAGCCCAGAACTGCACACTACTTCAAAGCACAGCTCAGCACAGCACTGCAAAGCACAGACAGCACAACACTGCACATTACAGTACAGCACAGCATAGCACAGCACAGCACTGCACTACACAGTATAGCATAACAGTGTACTGCACAGCACAGCAGAGCACAGCCCAGTTTAATACATACTGTCCTCAGTGTATATGACCAAAGTGCCAAGGCAATAAATCCAAGGAGTGTGGGGTCCAGGGTCGTCATAGGTATTCTTTCACTCTTAAAGCTCTCTGCCACTTTTGGCCTTTCTAGGACTCATAGACTGAACCCCATACACCTATATCCAAATGTTTTTGTTCTGCCAGAAACTTCAAATACTCAGCAATCACTTTCCAAATAATTGACTCACAAACTTAATATTATAGTAGTTGCTGGACCAGTAGCTCAGATTTATTAAGTAGCTCTTTTGCTTAAATTAACCCATAATTCTTATCTATGTTTAATCAAGTGACTTGTACTTTTGCTCAATAAGACATTCTCATCTTGCTTCCTCTGAGTCTGACTGGCATCTGCTTCTCTGCCCTTCCTCTTTTCAGAGTTTTCCTAGTTTAGTTACCCTGCCTCTGCTTCCTGCCTAGCTACTGGACAACTGGTGTTTTTATTAAACCAATATGAGTAACAAATCTTTACAGTGTACAAGAGCATTATCCCTCACACACACCCACAGCTGTTTCACATTCCTCCAACTCCCCTGCTTAGAGGGGAATCCCCCTTTAAAGTTAAAGTTTTATCTTTTAACCTGTTTTTGAACAATTAAGTCACAAACTCTCTTCTTCTGGAAAGGGAAGATGTTCTTTTCTTCCTTTCAGCAGCCAAACAGCCAAAATAGATTATAGCTTTTTTTCTCTCTCTCAGTATTTCAGTGACTTTCAGCAGTGGATTCATCAAAACTGCTCTACAATGTCACCTTTATTGAAACTGCAAAGAGAACCCGAGTCCTTGATAGAGTCAAACTAGATATAACTTGCTGATGTTCCATGCCTGGAAGGATGCTCTTTCTTACCTCCCTCTATTCTTTGTAACTTTGCCCAGTTCAGACCTGGAGATCTGCCCAGTGTCTGTTACAATCCTATGTGGCTGAGGCTACGATTTTAAATAATGTTACTGTTCATAAGGGAACGGAGCAAATAATGACATGCTGGCAGTTGCAATATGCTGTGATCACAGATAATGTTAGTATTATCCCTAGAGGAAATTTGAAACTTGGTGGTCTCCTGTGTCTTTCAAGTTAAAGTTTAAGCAGATTCAATTATTAAAGAGATTTGGGGTTGATTATGGGACACAGAAGGGTCACTATGCTCAGACTTCTGAGTTCGGGGGACCTTTCTCTGGGCTTCTATGACTGTGTCTCCTGCATGATTTCTGTGGAAGAGAGCAGAAAATCATTCTAAAAGACAAGGTAAGTATGCAAGTGCAAAAAGACAAAGGTAATCGAAGGAAAAATCATTAAGACAAAAAATAAAAACTAGAAATATATGTTAGTAAGGTATTTCTTGTACAATATGACAAATATAGTTTGAATCAATGGGAAATATCTTAAACAATAATGGAAAAGTAATTTACATTTGTATCACTATACAAGAACCCATATCAGTGCAAATTATCTAATTCTGATAGTTTGCTAAATTAGTTTATAGGTACATACAACAGTCTACCTTATTATCTGTCCTCTCCTTTTCTGGAGTGGAAAGCATTTTAAATAGTCAAGTGATGTAGTAGCCAAACTGAAAATAGTGTAATCATAAAAATGCACAATTTTAATTCAGAGAATTACCAAACTAGCTATCTTGAAAAACAAGTTTAGGGAACACTCATGAACAGCCATGGAAGAACTGATTAGAAGTAGAGGAAAATAAAATACTAACAGAGGGAGTAAATTGTAAAGTATTCCTAAATGCTAGTTTGTGTTTTTGCCCACCCAGCACCTAGAGTTCCTCTAGATAATTCTTCTATTCACCTGTCTCCCAAGCCATAGTTTAGTCCTTGGTTAGTAGTGGTTTGGGATGCTAGGGCATGGGGAGGTCAAATATATGTGCCTACATACACCCTGATCACTCAGGAGTCCTCCCAAGGCCTAGTTGCATGGATGTCACAGTTTGCAGACATGTCTGAGTGTACAGGGTTCCTATTGTAGTTAGGTTCCCCACCCAGTCACCTCTCTGTATTGGCTCTCTCTGCTCCTCCCTCCAGCCTTCAGCTTCTCTCTGAAAACAAAGGCAGTGATGGCAGACAAAGCACATCTTCTATGGTGTCTGTGTCACTGCCAAGGGGAATGGGTCTGAGAATGCCAACTCTGCTGCCACACTGTCTTCCTGTTCCGGTCTGAGGTTATAGGCATACACTGAGCTTCCAACATGGCCCAGAATCCTGTTGAACAACGTGGTTTCCAAGGTTATGGCAAAGCTTAAAAGCCAAGTGCTGGTGTTGTTGGCATCACAGATTTGTCCTGCAGTTTCAGCTTCCTACTGAAAAGGTGATGAAGACCTCAGAGGCCTGTGTCAACACACCTCTCCTCTCCCAAAGCCACATGAGGACAGCAGCAGTCTAAACAGAAAATCATTAGAGGAGCTTCAGCACACATTCCTGTACCTCCTCTTGTGTCTGATGCATCATGGTCTAGGTCCAAATCTGCTGTTGTCATAAAATACACTGACAAGAACCACAGCTTAGGGAAAGAAGGGGTTATTTTGCCTTTAATTCCAGTTTTTAGTTCATTATCATGGGGAAATCAAGGTAGAACCTATAGGCTAGCAGAGAAAGATAGTGGGTATGAGTGATGAATTAATGAATAAATGAATGAATGATGAACACAAGAATCCTTATGTCCTTAGTACTTAGCTCACTTTCTTTATGCTGTTCAAGGCCCAACTCACATGAATTAACAACCAGCTCTCCCACAAACACTTACCCAACAACTAATCTAAAAAATTCCTCATTAAGATACTCTTTCTAGGTTTTTCGAGGTTGTGTCAAATTGGCAGTTAAAACTAACCAGCATCCTGATGTAGGGACAAACATTTCCAGAATCACTAAAATGGAGTCCCTGGGAGGCATCAGCTGCTATGGCAGCACATTCAGGGCCTCAGCACCACAATGGCATCTCAGAAGACAGGAGTGTCAGCCTTGATACTTCGAGCCGACTCATTTCTCTTGACAACAGGGACCATCAACAACACTGGCAATATGCACATGTGCTTATTGATAACTCAACAGAGGCTGAAGAGCCATGGGACTTTGTTTACATAACTCAAATATCTTTTTATGAGCCAGAGTAAGAAGCAGAGGAGGGATAATGCCAAGTCTTGGGTATCTGTAAGGGATGAGGAGTAGAAGAAAAATACATGCAGTAAAATACCGTATCTCAATTTTCCTCAGTTTGCTGTGGCTCTAAAAAGGGCCAGGCATCAGAAGATGACTGGAAATGACAGTAGCCTGAAGTCCACAATGGGGATGAATTCCTATCTTATTGCTCTGGCCTTCAGCTCTCTGCCTCTCCTTAAGATATTAGTCCTTAAGCTACTGGTATTATATTTAGGAAGTGGTCACCTGTACCAATGTGTTGGAGGGTATTTCCCACTTTTCTATCAAGTTCAGTGTGGCTGGATTTATGTTCAAGTCTTTAATCCACTTGGATTTTAACTTTGTGCAGGGTGATAGGCTTGGATCTAGTTGCACTGTTCTACACACTACCATCCAGCTATGCCAACACCACTTGTTAAAGATACTATCTATTTCCACTGAATATTTTGGGCCTCTTTGTCAAAGATCAGGTGTTCATAGATTTTTGGGTTAATGTCATGATCTTCAATTCCATTCCATTGATCCACAAGTCTATTTTTATGCCAGTACCAGGCTGTTTTATTACTATAGCTCTATAGTATAACTTGAAGTCGGGGATGGTGATGCCTCCTGACATTCTTTTGTTGAGCAAAATTGTTTTGGCAATTCTGGCTTTCCTATTATTCCAAATGAAATTGAGGATTATTCTTTCCAGGTCTGTAAAAAGTGTGTTGGGATTTTGATGGGCAGTGCATTGAATCTGTAGATTGCTTTTGCTATAATTGCCATTTTTACTATGTTGATCCTACCTATCCAGGAACATTGGAGATCTTTCCATTTTCTGATATCCTCTTCAATTTCTTTCTTCAGTGATTTAAATTTTTTGTTAAATAGATCTGTTACTTCTTTGGTTATAGTTACTCCAAGGTATTTAATGATATTTGCAGCGATTATAAAGGGTGATGTTTCCCTTATTTCTTTTTCAGCCCTTTTATCTTTAGTTTATAGGAGGGCTACTGATTTCTTTGAATTAATCTTGTATCCTGCTACATTGCTGAAGGTGTTTATCAGCTGTAGAAGTTCCCTGATAGAATTTTGTGGACCATTTATGTATACAATCATATCATCTGCAAATAGAGATAGTTTCACTTCTTTCTAATTTGTATTTCCTTAATCTCCTTTTGTTCTCTTACTGCTTTAGCTAAAACTTTGAGAACTATATTAAATAGATAAGGAGATAGAGGACAGCCTTGTCTAGTAGCACAGATACTAAGAACAGCAATCTCCTGAAGCTGAGAAGCTTGTGTAAAGCCAAGGACACAGTCAATAAGACAAAACAACAGCTTACAGAATGGGAAAAGATTTTCACTAACCCTACAAATGACAGAAGATGGATCTCTAAAATATATAGGAACTCAAGAAACTAGAGCCCAAAATCTTGAATAACCCAATCAAAACAATGGGGTTCAGAACTAAAAAAGGAATTCTCAGCAGAATTACAATTGGCTGAAAGGTACTTGAAAAAGTACTTGACATCTTTAGCCATCAGAGAAATGCAAATCAAAACAACTTTGAGATACCACCTTACTTACACCTGTCAGATTGGCTAAGATAAAAGACACAGGTGACAGCCAATGCTGGAGAGGGTGTTGAGCAAGGGGAACACTCCTCCATTGTTGATAGGAGTGTAAGCCTGTTCAGCCACTCTGGAATGCAGTATGGTGGTTTCTTAGAAAACTGGGAGTCAATCACCCCAAGGATCCAGCAATACCACTACTGGACATATACCCCAAAGATGCATGTTAGCCCTCCAAAGGCATTAGCTCAACTGTGTTCATAGCAGCATTATTTGTGATAGCAAGAACCTGGAAACAACCTAGATGCTTATCTAGGGTTAACAAATTGTGGTACATCTACACAATGGAGTACTTACTACTCAGCGGTTAAAAAAAATGATATTCTAAAATTTGCAGGTAAATGGATGGATTTGGAGAATATCATCCTGAGCGACATATCACAAACCCAGAATGATAAGCAAGGGATGTACTCACTCATTAGTGGACTTTAAACAAAAAAGCAAAAAGCAAAGCATGTCCAAGCTGCAAACCACAACCACTGAACAGCTTGGGATCTGAAACACCTTGGACTGGCACCTGGGAGCTCATTCCCTCCACAGAAACACCTGACCCAGTCTTGATGTTGGGGTGCGGAAAGCAGATCTGCGTGGAGTGGATGCTAAACTAAGCCACCTTGGGACCTTGGGACCTCCTGTTCTTACTGGGGAGGAGATAAGGAGATGGGGAGAAGAGAGAGTGAGTGGGAGGAGAGGGAAGGGGAAGGGAGTTTGAACAAGGAGATGCACTGATAAAAAATGAGACTTTAGGGGCTGGAGAGATGGCTCAGCGGTTAGGAGCACCGTCTGCTCTTCCAGAGGACCCGGGTTCGATTCCCAGCACCCACATGGCAGCTAACAACTGTCTGTAGTTCCATTTCCAGGCAAACACCAAGGCAAATAATTAAATAAATAAAGTTTAAAAAAATGAGACTTTATTTCTAATAAAAATCAAAAAAAAATTGTAGTCCTTAAGCAACTGCTGATAAAATATTATCCTTCCTCCCCCATCAATTTGCAAAGAGAAAGGAATGCCATACTTACAGCTGGATTGGAATGGGCAAAAGGCCTAACAAAATTGATCAGGGTTGCTAAAACAAGCAATTAGAAAAGTAGAAAGGAAAGCCCAATGTTCTGCACTTGAGAAAGAAAAATATGAATATCCTCCTAATGTTTTCTGATATTTCCTGTTCAGTTCTGAATGAAAGTTTTTGATTCAATGAAGGGCCACAGAGTGGATGTGGAGGCATGTTCATAGAGCTGTGAATGTGGTCCAAAGGGAGTTTTTCTCACACTGAGAAAAGAAATCATGAAGAACAAAATGTGCATGTGTGATCATTGTCTTAAGACACTACATTAAATTCAACCAGTTAGAAAATACTTAAAAGTTTGAGGAAAGTGTTAGCATATTGCCAGATTGTAAATAATACTTGTCATTTTGATTAAGTATAAAAAGCAGTCTATGAGACAAAGCAGAGAAGAAATTTATTATTAAACTAATCCTGGAGAAATATCACCTGATTATATGTAGAAAAATATATGAAGACAATATGCAGAATATAAAATCAATTCCTAAATTGACATCAAGTTCAGAAACCTGAGGCTTGGAGAGCCTGTCTAACTTCTTTTTAATATAAAAGAGACAGGAATGGTCCTAGAATATTCTTCCATAGGCAATTATATGTTCCACTTGAGTGTGAGGTAGCTGTCAGTATCGAGTGACACTATGAAAATGGAAACCTTAAAAAAAGAAGTCTTGTTTATATTGATAAAAACCAAGTGAATCGAGACGCGTACAATAATGATGGGATATATGAGAAGCAGTCCACAAGCACAGCTCTTCATTATCCTCCAGTTTTCCTAAGACATCCCTGGAAATAATGGAAGTGAGCCTGAGCCTGTGCTGGAAGGTTACAGAAAACGTGGGCTTCACTCAGGAGGCCTGAGGTGGGCCCTCCCTCCTCCTTCATGGTAATTATAAGTCTACTAAAGAAGACTTGCAGGTATTCATACCCTCTCCTGTTGGTCTTCTCATAGCATCAAGCGGGGAAGGAAAACAGGGTAGGATTACAATGGTTTGTACCAAGCACCTGCCTCCCAGCCTGGTACCTTTCTGCACTTACTAATTTGTTTATCCCAGTTGCTCTGGTCGTTCTCACCCTTCTTACCTGAAACCTTTCATAGACAAGTCATCTGCCTTTTCTTTCATCGTATGATACAAGTTGGTCCTTGAGGCAAAGTGGAGTGAATGGCTGAGTCATCACCCATTCTTGAGAGTGCACCCACACTGGTAGGAATATTGAGAAAACAACTTTCACAATATCATGACAGCATTCTTTTCGAAAACATGGAGCAGTGTCAGTTAAACACATAGCTTTGGACCACTATGAGACTCAGTTGGAGCTGCCTACAAGCACTACATTCCTGGCATCATAACATGGGCTTGATGTTGTTTCTAGTGCTTGGTTAATAAGTCAGGTTATCTGGGAAAGAGGACCCATTTGTAAAAGCCAAAGTCTGTGTTAGCACAAAAATCTCCTTACATTGAAGATGGATAGACATAAGCTCTTCAGCTTTCATACACAGACACAAAACTTTCTTAAAACTACAAATGGGGAGCTTTAATGACAAGAACAGCAGAGTAAATAAACACTTCTCACCACATACCTATTCTTTTCCCCAGAAGTTTCTTCCTTTCCTCCCCAGCATCTCTCTCCTCATATCCTATGCCCTACCACTGAACTGTTCTCAAAGAAAGGAGTCTTGTCTGAACAAAGCCTGGCCAGGGCATCTCCCTCTTTACTATGTCACCACAGGGCAGAATGACTGGTCAACATCATTGGCCAAGCGTTGAGGTTGAATATAACCATGGGCCACATGTGATTCTTGCTCTACTATGGTGCAATTGTGCAGTATGGTAACAGAACCTGGGTTTTCTTCTTGTGTCAAATAACCTATCCCCAAGATGTCCACATAGCTGTCCATGGCCCCTCCTCACAGTGTGTGACCTGGTCAGTCAACAACCTCCTCATAGGCTGCATTTCCCTTCTTTTTGTCACCAACCTCTGATATAGTTACATAAAGACCCCTTCGATCTGTACCACCAGAAAGATTAAAATAGAATTTGAGTTTTCATTAAAGCATGAAAGTCTTAATGAAAACTGGTTGTTTATGTTCACCACAGTTCTTGACAGAACCCTTCCTTCCTTCTTTTCTTCCTTCCTTTTATTATTTTGTTCATTTCATAGTTTATTTCTAGGATGTAATATCATGGTGGCCTGTTATTCACTTTCTCAGCCTAGTGTCACTTGCTTCCAATCACGAACTCTAAAGAACAGCAGGGAACATGTCTCCATGTGGTCCTCAGAATGCTCATACACAGAGTGCAGTGTCCAGGAAGTTCTGCTTCTCCAGCCCTCTGCCTCTCATACTGAACTGACCACTAGTGAAGGGACATTTATTTTTCAGTGTCTAATCAGAATGTCCCCAAGCTATTTCATTCTGTGTGTCGTGCCCTGCAGTAGCTGTGGCATTTGCGTGAGGAGCAAAGGACAAAGGAGGCCATTGTGGCACATAGAAGAATATATTGGTACAGAGACAAGATTCTGCATGGATTCTACCGAGCGCATTTCTTATAAAGGTATGCCCTCCCTCCCCCCTCCTTCCGTTTTACTCCTGTCTTTCATTTTTTTCTCCCTTCTTGGCTTTCTGTAGATCCATTTAATTTGGAGCAATTATAGTAGGAGAAGACTCTGTAGCACCAAAGACTTAATTACACAGAGAAGGCAAGGAAGAGCTATTTGGTGACAGTTTCTATAGGAAGTGTGTGGCATTGTTCCTCCAGATCTTCCTTCTCACCTCACCTTGAAAGAAAAGCTGGTTCTGAGCAGAGACTGACTTTCCCCTTCTATCTGTTTAGCCATCAGCTCCTTGATATATGTGTGTATGTGAGTTAACGCAAATGCAAATAGCCCTTCTTTGTTTCCCTTAAAGATATCTAAGCAAAGTTTCAAGTAGCCAATTAGCTTTTTGACCTAAGCTTTGTTGGCTGCAGAAAGCCCGAATCCCAGGAACATTTGGTTCTCAAGGCATTTGGATCACAGAAGAAATGCTTGGTGCCAGCACCAATCAGAATAGCTGCTGGTTGTTATTCTTCACAACTGGCGGCCCTTCCCAGCACTGTTTCAGGTAAGATCCATCTCTGCACCTGTCTGTCAGAGGATCTACGCTGGGAGAACGGTGTGCACTACATCTGCAGATACTTGTAACCACAGCGCAAAGCTGGAGGAGGGCTGCACACTCCAGATATGAACAGTGAGGAAGGCTACAGGGAAGGCAGAACCAGAGATGCGGAGCTGCTTCCTCATCTGTCAGATACAAAGTCACAAAGAAAAGGTCATCTGCATAAGGATGTTCAAACTTCTTACTGAAGCAAACAGTAAAATTATACTGATACATTATAGAGCCAGAATATATATATATCATTCTGATTGTACTTTCAGAGTCCCACATCTACTGTCATAAGTGTATTTTTCTGTGTCTGCCATTGATTATTAGTGGGTGAAAACTTGGGGTGTTCTCTCTCTCCATATATGTCACATACACACACATTTATTTATGGTCAGCTTGTTTTTATAAACACCATAACTGAATAGCTGTTGTTCTGGTAACTAGTAGAGATTTCAGTATTTCTTATATTTTTGGTTGTAAGCACAGCCTTTAATGGCTGATCCCTCACTCCATCTTCTTCAGTATGTCTTAATTCATAAAGTTGGGTTATGTGTAGCTCTATTTTGTATTCATAAACATGGTGACTTTTTCTGAGACTTACAGCAGGAAGTTCTAAGTAAATGGTTATATTTAATTAGAAAATATTGCTTTAAGAAAAAGTTGTGCAAATGGGTATACTTATATCTTTCAAGAAGTAGTATACCAGGTAGAGCCCAGTGTCTGAAGGAACTTGGTTCCATGTGGAAAGCTGAGTTCACATTGCATGGTAATTCTGTTTAATTGCCCTGTGATGATCTTAGCCTGGTAGTAAAATTCTTTATCTGGTCACCCAATACAATTCTCAGTTTAAGGTCCTCCTATTTCAGACTGAACTTCTATAATCACCCTCTTTCAACTTCTGGGTCTGATCAAACTCTTCTGAATAAATACATTCATGTTCATTTAAAACTGAAGTGGGAGAAAAGTGTTTTCTGAAATCTCAGCTCTAACAAGATGTCTGATGTAGCTGACAGATTAAACAGTCGGAAAGAAAGATGAAACAGACATATTTTAAATCCAACTAAACATGCTTCAAAAGTATTCTGCATCTATCCAGAGATCTTAGTCACCTCCTGAAGTCAGTTAGGGCAGGTTAAGCAATAGACATTTGTATGTGTTTTGTAGTACTTCTGTGGGTTTGTGTAGCATTTGTGTGTGCATACATGTATGCATATACATGTTTGTGTGTATAAAAATGTATACATGCCTGGAGACAGCAGTCAATATTGGTGTTCTCCTTTGCTCTTCATGTCCTCCACTGAACCTAGAGGTTACTGAGAAACTGTCTGGCCCATACATTCCATAGATCCTTCTGCATTCACCTTTAGGTATGTGCCAACCTGTATGTAAGGTGGGAACTAGAGATCAAAACTCAACTCCTCATGCTTTCAAATCAAGCACTTTTCCATTTCGACAACCTAATAATAATTTAAAACTGTATATATGTAGCAAAAAAATCATCTATCTATTTATCTATCTATCATCTGTCATATTTTTCACCTATTACCCATCTATTTGTCTATCCATCTTTCTTTCCATCTGTCTTTCTCTTATGTATGTATGCATGTATGTATGTATGTATTCCTATCATATCTTTATCTACATATCCCTGATCTATCTATTTTCTATCCAAGTGTCTATATTATTAGTTTCTGAAGACCATGACCTGTGTAGTTAATAGAACCAATTTCATACAGATAGTTTATTTGACTTAATACAATATCTGAAGTCTTTACTGAATAGTAGCAGACTGAAAATAAACATTCTAAAGTAAGCCTTGTTTAAAAGTAAGCCTTAAAACTTGTTTTAAATGCTGGTAATCTTTGTATTTTCTGTCTCTAAAGTCTAAATTTCTTTTGTGGCAGTGTAGTGACATTTGTTTATATCAGCTCTCTGAAGTCTAATGTAGATAGAGGCATAATTCACCTCGATAAAGTCTCATACATAGAATTTTCTAATATCTTTTAATGTAGCTAATATTTCTGAAATTTCAGTTGGGGTAAAGGCCAAAGACCCTCTTAACTGGCTATCATGTTAAGAGATATTGGTCCCACATTTCCAATTTGGAATATGCCCTATATATTCATACAGGTGGGAAAATCCTGTATGAACAATAAGAATCTTACAGATCATTTCCTGATTGTTCCAGTGTGGATGTTGGTACCCCTTCAGCATTAGAGTTTAAGTCCTAAGGTCTGTGGTATTAACAAATAGGACATCTGGGAGATGGTGCCATGGTAAGTGCTCTGCCACTAGGAATGGGCTGAGTCCCCTTTTGAAAGGGTTTAGAGGATATGATGACCTGTGTTAGTCATGTGTAGAAACATTGAAAGCTTCTATCTATGAAATAGTGAACCTTCACCCAATGCCTCATCTGCTGCCACTTAGATCTTTAACATTCAGCCTCTAGACTTGAGAAATAAATTACTATTGTTCCTAAACTGCTCTGAGTAAAGTATTTGTTTAAGCAGCTGGAACAGAGGAAAACACTGTCTGCTGAGTATTTGCAGCTACTCAGATGATACAGATACACGCTCCCTTCTGTCATCAGGAAATTTTGTGAAATGGTGACTGGCTTTCACCACTCTTGACACACTTCTGTGGGATGCCTCTATCTTGATGATCACTAGGACAACGGACTTTGGGGTGAGTCGAGTGGTCCTCCATCTTGGGGATCACTATGATAATGGGCTTTGGGGTGACTCTAGTGATCAACCGTCTTGGGGATCAATATAATAATGGACTTTGGGGTGACTCTAGTGATTGTCTATCTTGGGGATCACTATAATAATGGACTTTGGGGTGACTCTAGTGGTCATCCATCTTGGGGATCTCTAGGACAATGGACTTTGGGGTGACTCTAGTGATTGTCTATCTCGGGGATCACTATGATAATGGACTTTGGGGTAAGTCGAGTGATCATCCATCTTGGAGATCACTATGATAATGGGCTTTGAGAAGAGCTCTTGCTAAGCTCTTCCTCAGTGAGACTCTTGGCATCAATCCCGAGCTGTTTCATGTCTCCCTCCAACACAATCTTCCTGCATAAGAAAAATAAACTGGCACATTAACTGGCTTTAAAAGTACTTCCAATGCTTCACCTGCTACTCTTTCTGCCAGATGGATTGTGTTTCATGGTAATAAAGACTGGGGAGTTTAGGCATAGTCATGACCACAACTGAGGGATGCTTGAGACATGAGAGTCTCAGTGCTCCTGACTAAACAAATAAAGGGAGCAAGTCTGGAAGAGGTGACTCAGGATTTAAGAACACTTTCTGCACATCCACAGACCTGTTCCCCATTCCCACTCCCCAGCACTCACATGGTGACTCATAATTGTCTGTAACTCTAGTTCCAGGGTGCCTGATCAATAATCTCTTCTGGTCTCTGTGGGTATCAGGCACCTAAGCAGGTCACAGACACATATGCAGATGAAACACCCATACACAAAATATAAAATTTGAAAATTCAGGGAGGTTCAGTTTTTGCATGGATATGAACTCTAGAGACCAGCTGCAGTTGTGAATTCTTACTGTTGGGCTTTCTTATGGATTATGATAATTTTCTGTTACTGCCCAGTTGGCCATGACCATGACTGTATGTGCTCATGACTGGCTATCTTCCTGATCCTGAAGTTTGGTCATAGATGTTCTTCTAGGACATGCCTACATGAGAAAGCTTTGTGATATAAAATCTTCCTAAAAAGTTGCTCATGTTTTCAAGGCATTGATTCTGAAACCGTAACTGTGAGTTTCAGCTCCCCTGCTTTGCACTGTGAGCACTTCAGCTCACTGTCCTCACCTGACCAAGAGAAACCAGCTGGCTTGGAATTATCCCCAGAGGTTTGCAAAAGCAAAGGATGAAAGAGCAGAGGGTGTATTTTTAGACTTTTGTGTGCCTTTAATGAGGAAAAGGGAGTTTTGTCCAACACCACGGGGCCATATACTGACAGCAAAGAAGCATACCTCCATATGGTACCAACTGCCTGCGGCAAGCAGCATTTTAGCACATAAGGAAGAGGAGACAGCCGCCTTTGCTGCAATGCTGCCTGTCATTATTTTCTTGCTGGACTTTAGAAGTGGCATGTGGAGAGAAAACCACAAAGTATGGTTTCATGAAGACCCACACCAGGACTTCTAAGCTACCTGAGCTGCTGCAGTGACCACATGTTAGCACTAGGGCTCTGTGAAATGTGACATTATCAAGTTGCTTTTGATTGTAAGATAAATTTGAGAGTGAGTTAATTCTCCATCTGGAAAGTGTATAACAGAAAGGCTTCCATGGCACAAGCCATCTTGCTGAGTATCGATGGATGACCTACTTTATGCAAACAGCATATACTGCACTTGCATGTTTGCAGTGTGTTTTGGGGACAGTGATTCATATAACCACCAAAATAAGCCAAGAAATTCAACATGAGATAGAGAGAAGTTATGTAATCTATAAGCTCATAATTGTGGAAACAAACAGGTGCATCTGGTGTTTTGCGGAAGCATTTGGAGAACAATCCACGTGAGACAAGTCATCACAGAGGCTAAAACGTACAGACATTTAACAGGGAACCTAACAGTTGCTGATAGTGTTTGGGGACTAGAAGGAAATAATGTAGTTGGGAAGAGTGTCAATGATCTGAGCGAGCACTGGAAATCTGAAGGGTCTTTGTGTGGAAGGCAGATGAAGATGAGTATGAGCTATGGCTCTAAGATTATCAATGAGTCATTGTTTCTTCTTTCTTTTTTATTCTGAGACATGTCCTTGTCTCATACCCCAGGTTAGCCTGGAACTTAGGATCTTTTAGCCTCAGCTCCCAGTGTTGAAATTACAGACATGCACTATCATGTCCCCTCAGGACTTAGAAGGTCTAGCCTGTTACTTACAAGTGGCGGCACACACCTAAAGATACTTCTGAAGACATCTTAACCCCTTAACCTAAACTTTCTTAAAACATCATGAAACTCAGTTTTATGGTTCTCAAGTAGAAGCTTTGTGCATTATAGCATCTTAGTGCACATCAAAAGATTGGGTGTGTTCTCTCTGGACACTTCTTCAACTTTCATTGTTAAAATGCATTTTGAATCTATAAATTTAAAGCAAATAGGATTAATTTTAAGGTGCTTTTGGATTATGCTTTGATTTTTGCTGATATTTTAGATTTTCTTTTTCTGTTATTTTTCTCTGTGTCAGACCCAACATTGTGTTCATGCTAAATAGGCACTCTGCAGTTGGACAACACTCCCAACTAGCAGGACTCTGTTATTCCCTGTCTTTAAAACCATTTAATAGTCTTTGCAATGGTGTGGCCTAACATTTAGGTTCCACTACATCTAATATTGTTATTTAAAGACAAACAGGAAAAGTCATCCCTCCTGCAAAGTCTTCCTTCATTTACCGTGTATTCATTTTCTCTGCCCTCTTTGGCATATCTGCTTCATGGAAGCAGTACTTGTTTACAGTAGTTAATATAAGACCTACATAGTATTAGCATTGTTCTGTATCATATCCACCATTCCCTTGCATGTGCAGCCACTAACATATCAAGAATGGCAAAGAGCAAGGAATATACTTAATGCAGTTTGAAAGTCTTAAAAAAAAAATAAAAGACTGTATTAAGGGAATACAAAGTTTGGACTTCTCCATAGAAGGGTAGGTATCTTCTAACTCTTTGATTTGCTTTAGGTCTTTAAAATTCACAGATTGAACTCATTCAACTCAACACCCCTTTGTTTTCACTTTCTGACAAAGATCCTAAGAAGAAACAAAATGGTTACCTGGTTGCCAACCACTTCAGGAAATAATCATAGTGGAGGAGAATAACCCACAAAGTGAGCCATGAGGCTCTGATTGCCTCAAACTGTGGACAGACCATAATATAAAGCAACATGTGGAAGAGGTGAAAGGGGGAAATTGGAGAAAACGCCCTGGGATGGAATTTCTGCTGAACCGAGGTGACAGCAGGGAGCCTTGCGCTGTCATTTTCCCTCTTACATCTTGAACACTCCTGTTTTGAGCAAGAGTGGTTTCTATAATAATCAATGAAACTGTTACTAACTATTGAGTCCCTGCTGTGTGGCTCCTGTTAGATCTGAAAATCACCGAAAGATTTGGCTGCAAGGAAGTTGTTATTTTGGTTCCGTGGAAGATAACTTGGGGCACTGGACTTATTCACACCAACTTTGAGATCAGAAATTAATTTTTCTCAGTGTGCATGGTGTGTGTGTGTGTGTGTGCGCGCGCGCGCGCGTGCGTGCGCACGTGCCTGTTCATGTGTGTACATGCACACACATATGTGCCCATGCAGATATATATATGTGTGCACACAGAGCAGGATGTCAGCATTTGATAATTTTCTTTGGTTGCTTTTCACCTTGGATTTTGAGATATGGCCCATCACTGAACCTGGAGACCACTGACTGGCCAGTCGACCCTGGGGATTGTCTTGTCTCCAGTGCCCCAGCGTGGGGTGTTAGGTGAGTACAGTGTGGGTGTTATAATCCCTACTTAAGTTCACATGCTTATATACCAAGTGCTTTACTGACTAAAGAATCTCCACAGCTAGAAATTCAGCCCTTATATGAGTGACTACAGAACTAAATACAGCTGTGCTGGGCAGGTACCAAGATGTAAGAAAGTTTTGTTGATACCTAATAGGACAAAGAGAAAATGTGTGAAAATATACAGTTGGGTCTTTTTTAAATCATACCTAATACCAAAACAGTCTTTTACTTTTTGCTAGAAGCCTTCTTTCCAATCAAAACACTGCAAAAGTTATTAAATGATTTAAATTGCCTTGGTTCTGGCATCAGCTTTTCCCAGTTCCCTTGGATGTTTTTCCACTTTGCACCTCCATTCTTCCCTAAAGAAAATGTGGGTAATACCTGCCAACTCCGTGATAGTGCCGAACAGTAAGAGATAACACGATCTGAGCATGTTTAATATGAGTTTTACATGATGAGAGCTGTAGAAAACTCAGCTAATCCGGGAACCTGCGTGGCTTGGCTGTTGGCTTTGCTGTTGGGTTCTTTGAGGATTGGATTCATGTGTCACAGCTTATCATCCGGCAGTGATAACTGCTGGGGAGGGACTCATCCAGCCTGTTTGCTCCAATCCAGCTTCCTCTTCCTGGGTCCTCAGATGGAGGCTCTTTCTCTGGGTAATAGGAAGATTCCTGTCAGATGCAAGACACATGGTGTTCCTTAGAGAGGCCAGGGAACCGCCAGCAAGACCTTCGTGGGTTTCGTGGCCTACTTTAGGAAGTAGGGAAAATGAGAGGTAGAGGTAATCTACTTCTGCAGTTTTTCTAAATGCCCACGTGTCATATTTTGGGTCATCATGTCCCAAACCTTGTTATTATCTTTGTGGTAAGAACCAAATTAGTGTATGCACAAGAGAAATAGATTCAGAAGCATATGAAGAATTATTTTCAGTCCATTGGAGGGACTTATGACTCTAAGAAGGAGAACCAGAGTGATATTGAAAAGAAGGGCAAATTTCTTACTGCTATCTAACTGTCTAGAAATAATATGTAAAGAAGGTGAAGTCAGTGTCCAGCATACTCACAGGTGGCTAAAAAATGGGCTTGAACTTAGCATTAAACTAAGAGTCCAACTATCTAAACACAGCCTGTTATTTGGAGAGGGAAGAAACTTTATGTCCTTGTTTTCCTTTACAGGGGACGCTCATGCCACTAGGCTTCCTGTATATATGATGTTCACAGGAAACATACATTCTTTCCAGAACACACCTGTTCTTTGCATTTTTGCAAAATGACTAAGGCATTGAAAATATGAGTTTCTTGTTTTGTTGGAAGAAACCAGCCTTGAGCTCAGGACAACATTGCTTATATTCACACATAGTCGAGGAAGACCACTGAATTTGTTTTGTTTAGACAAAACAAACAAACAACAACATTGTATAACATTTTAAGAAAAACAAAAGGAAAAAGTGAATTTGTGAGGGACCAAGAAATGGTTAATGTTAGTTTCTCTTTGGCAGAAGTTGTTCATTGTTTTTTTTTTTTTTTAATTGTGTTCCCACTTTGCAAGCTAATAACCAAATGATGATAAGGTAATTCCTGCAAATGTCTTATGTTGCTCCAATAGAGCACGATATAAACCAAAATACATTACACATACCATAGGAAATATGTACCATTAGAAGATAAAACTTTTCTTCCAAGACTTAAAGATTTTCTTTCGTTTTTAACCTGATAGTCCAGACTTTAAACTAATAGCTACCACCTTCCTAATCTATTCTGGGCTGCAGTATGGGTAATTCAGAAAAATGGAAATGAATTTTGGAGGTGACATCCACATAGATCTTGATAATTTAAAGAGTCTGGTTTGCCCCTCCTTTTATTTGGGATCATCTTTAATGTTTTCCAAGGAAGCTAAGGGTATCCATGCAGTGGTTCCCTAAATCTTTTTTCTTTCTTTAAAAACACCCAGCTGGAATTCTCAGGGAGGGTTGGGAGGGTGGTGGAGACATTAGGAGCTTCCCATCTACTAATTGATTTAACAGCAGTTTAAAACAATGTTGAGCATTGTCAGGAAAGCTCCTTTGTCGTATTAAATCAAGTTTCCCAAGATGGATTGCATGCTAACCACATACTATGTAAAAATCTCAAGGGCTGTTTATTGTTCTACAATTTACAATCGTCTTGTTAGAGGATTGCACATCAGTTTCCCTTGAGCCGAGGCAGAAGCAAAGACAAACAGCATGCAAACTATATTGAACAATTCATTATATTATATTGTGGAAACCTCAGCACAGTGTGGAGATAACCCTTTTATGCGCAGTGCCTTATTGAACAGTAATCACTCTGTAATGCTTTAGATATTTAAATCATATTTATAATAACACATATTAATGTAACATCTCTCATAAAGTTCTCAGGCATTTTATGAGGAATATAAACCATGGAAAAATACAAAATTTTAAAATGCAGATATACCTACCCTGGGGTCTTTGAGGCAACCTAATGAGGAATATATACAAAATCCCAGGCTGACAGTTTCACTATTTAAGTAGCATGTAGGATAATTCAAGCACGTTTAAGATATTGCTGGCTGTAGACACAATTTTTATCTAAATATTTGGCCAGGTTGTGTGCAGGCTCATTTTCATTTTTACTGTTATGAGTAGAAAGGAACGATTAAAAATGTTTAGAACCTTTTTAATCAAAGCTTTCAAATTCATATACCTGGAGATCAATCACATATTTAAATTCACATGCACTATAAAATGATATTATTAGAAACATGGGGTTAATTTTAGGCAAATGAAGGCATTTATCTTGGTATGGCTTGCCTGGATCCCATAGGGTGGTTTGTGTCTGGGATCTAATGGATAATTTAATAATTTGTTTGTCCTGGAAGAAATAAATAATCTTGAGGTTCCTTAAGTATACTCTTTTCAGGGTTTCATGAAGATGTTCTTTGCACAGTACGTGGATAGGTCTGGGGCAGCTCAGACTGTTCAAAGGACTCTAGTAGAGGGTTAGTGTTTGATTTTAAACAAATTCTTGAAGAATCATTAGCGATCGTTTTCAGCTCCAAATGCTCCTTTGGCAAGGACAAGTGTCCAAAATACAGTCAACAAAGCTGGGAACTTAGTCACAGCCAGTGCTCTGGGCTTCTTTTTGACTGTGTTTCACCTCATCTTCCCTTGTCCACCTCTCCCACCCTCATCCCCCACCTTTAAGGAGCTGGGAGGTGACCCAGCTGGACAGGAGCTTGCTATGCAAGCTTGAGGAACTGAGTTCAAGTGCTGGCACTCTGGCAGACGCAGAAGTAGCATGTGCATGGTGGGGGTGGGGTGGGGTGGTGAGGCATGGACAGGGAGATAGGAACATGATGCAAAAGGCAGATCCCTGGGGTTCACTGACCATACAGCTTAGCCACATCAGAGACGCCCCATGTTCACATGCCAGCATGCACACAAACACTTACACATTCACACACATACACACATGTGTAAACAAGACACATTACTTTTAAAATAGTGTTCCTGCTCCATATGAACAGCGGAATATAAGAAAGCCTCATCTCTCTGACAAGGCAGCCATCTTTCCATTAGTGTCACTCCTCTACCAGCAGCCTTTCACATCTCTTTGTTGCACTCGTTTGTTTCTTTCCTATGTGTGCTTTCTTTAGGGAGCAGGAACACACAAGGGGAAGGAATAAAATAAATGTAGGATAACCAAGTCCCAAATTGGTCTGTAGTTGTTCTCGGGTCAGGAGCTTTCCCCAACAGCATCATCTGCAATGCATTAATCCAGCTCAGAATGTCTCACAGGAAGGACCCATCACAGCATGAATGAATGGCTTCCTTTTGTTGGGGAAGAATGGGACCAGCAGGAGTCAGTTGTTAGCACTGGCACTAAATTGTCTAGATATCATGAAAATTCTTCTCAGCGGGATCCCTTGGGCTTCTGGTTCTGTGTTCTTAATTTTTAAGAAAGTTGTTAAATAAAGATGTCTGATTATTAAAACTGCCATGCTCTGCTGAAGTTGCAGCATGAGCTCTGTATGAGATGAAGTTTGCTGTACGTACAGCAAACTTCAGGTTTAATTATAGAAGACAGACTCTGTTGCAGGAATCCTAATTGATCTTTTAATAAAATTCTAGAGCCAGATATTGGGGAAAAGCTGAAATATTGGAGAGACAGAGGAACAAGCCACAGTCACTTCTCAGCACCACTCAACCCTCAGGCTGACAGGGGAGATCCTGTCTCCACGAATCCTCAGACTGAAGAGAGAAAGCGAAGAGAAGAACAGGCTGAAATGGAAGGGCTGAATCTTGTCTCCTCCTGCCTTATATTCCTTTCTCTGCCCAGCCATATCACTTCAGGTGTGTGTGCTCCTAAGTACTGGGAGCAGAGGCATGGGATAGCAAATGCTAGAATTAAAGGTGTGTGCCACCACTGCCTGGCTCTTTCTTTCTTTTGGACTGGATTAATCTCATGTAGCCCAGTATGGCCTTGAACTTAGAGATTCAGATGGATCTCTGCCTCTTGTTTCCAGAATGCTAGGATTAAAGACGTGTGCCACCACTGCTTGACCTCTATGGCTGACTCTGTCCTCTGATCTTCAGGCAATCTTTATTTGATACACAATATACCACTACAAGACTCTAGCCCAAAGAAACAGCTCTGCTGTTACAACCATAACTTTCTAGACAATTTATCTTCTGTCTGGACTAGAAGTGAACATATGAAGGTTAGAAGTAAAACTAGAGGAAGCTAGAGTGGAGGCTCAGTGGCTAAGAGCACTTGTTACTTTTGCAGAAGACCTGGGTTTAGTTCTCTGCACCCACATGGCAGCTCCAACCAGTTATATTGTATTCCAGGTATTCCAGTACCCAATTTTGGCTTCTGTGGCACTGCATACAGATGGTGCCTAGACATACATACAGGCAAACACTCATACACAGAAAAATTCAAATAAACAAGCTTTATAAAAATGTATAAGAAGTCTTGTTACTTTAATATTCCTGTTTTACTCTGAAGGCCCATGTGTTTTACAAGTCTTGAGAATGCCTGCCTATTGGACTTGCTAGGCTTCATTTAATAGCTGTTTATTGAGGAACTACTCAATGGAGTTTCTGTCCTAGGTGTTGGGTATGTAACACAAACAAAGCAACCTTAACAATGAAGGGCTTCTGATCTAGGCATTCTCTGGTCCCAGGCATTTAAATGACACTCAGAGATGGTGCTAGGTATGGGAGTAGACTCCAGTGTCTCATAGTAGTTTATGCCTATCTAATTCAGTAAATTGGATGGACATGGGCTGACATGTACTTTCTTACTTTCCACAGTTAATCAGCTTCCTCACACACTTGTAATTGGGATGCTTCAAGCAAAGCTACTTGAATTGGATGGAGTGGTAATCATTAAGTGTCTTTCTCTATACACAAAGGACTTAATTCAGCTTTAGTAGTTCTACATTTGGGGGGGAAGGTATTCCCGAGACATTTCAGAAGCTCTGGATTTCTTCTTATGTCAGGGCCTACTATGTAGCCCTGGCTGTTCTATTCTGTATGTAGCCCAGGTTAACTTTGAACTTGGGTCTCCCAAGTATGAGGTACAATATCCATTTCTATTCTCTCTCTGTCTCTCTGTCTCTCTTTTGTAGCAGAGCCCTTGTCAATCATTCCAGAAACAAACAGTACAAACAGCATAAGATAAAACCTGTATTAGAGTTTGCTTTGCTTTAGATTCTAAAATTTATTTAGAGATGTATATATTTGTTTTACATGTATAGAGATATGTATGTTTATGCACCATATGAGCAGGCCCCTTGGAGGCCAGAAGAAAGTCATCAGATCCTTTAGAACTATGGTGACATGATTGTGAGCTACCATGTGGGTGATGGGAATTGAACCCCAGTCCTCCAAGAGAACAGCCATCTCTCTGGGCCCCCATTTAATTTTGATGGGCAACTTTGTATCTGCCACCTTTAAAGAACTTGTACATTAACTATAATTAACTTGACCACTAACCTAGAATCTTTTCATTTATTTTTTTTATAATAATTTGATTAACAATCATGAAATGTCATTGCTAGGGTTTGAATTCCTGGATACAAATCTGAGTCCTGGTGATTACCATATATGCTTTGATTTTACTAAAAATCAAAAACAATCTTTCTGAGCAGTTTTTGTTTGTTTATTTATTTAGTTAGTTAGTTAGTTTGAGACAGCCCCTCACTATGTAGCCCTGGCTGTCCTAGAATTAACTTGCTATGTGGACCAGGCTAGCCTCAAAATCAGAGATGTCACTTGCATCTGCCTCAGGAGCACTGGGATAAAAGTCTGGTAAAGTATGGTGTGTTCTTTGTGAAAGTAACTTGGTTTTCACTCTTGAAAACTGTGGAATTTTGAACATGAAGTTCATCCCAAATTTTACAGCATTATATTTTCATTTTTATTCTATATTTTTGAGCTAGTTCTGAAATTTGAGATCCTCCTGTCTCACAGTGTTAGGGTCACAGGGCAATACTGCTTACATCTCTTGCATAATTATTTATATGCTGTCATCTCAGTGTATATAGATTTGAGTTCTAAGCTTACTTGTATGTAACAAGGTTCTTCTTACAGGATTGTAATTAATTTAGAAACACATTTCATTTCCACATAGCTTAAATATATACAACATAGCTCCTTTTACGACACTTACATAAACATTTTATAAACTAAGGTTCATTTCTTGAATTTAAATGAGGAATATGACAATTATCAATATTCAACTGGTGACTACACTGAGGCACTGAAGACTTAAGTGAGTTTTGGACACTTCATTACTTAAAAGTATAATGAATGCTGTCAAGGGATCCCGTTTCCTTTGGGCCTTGTGTCCCCTTGATCCAGACTGTTCTGAGTAAGAACTTGCACATTTCCCATAAATCCTAAAGGATTAGCTTACAGATGAAGCTAGGAAGGCATCAGAGAGAGGTGAGGTAAACAGGATACAGGCTTCCCAAGACAAAGAACAGAGAAAAGAGAGTTGCCAGCGATAGCAGACACAGACTGAGAGCAGAGTGGGAGGTCTGGATGATGCTGAAGGGTCCAAGATATAAAATTTGTTTAAAACAGTATCTCTAGTATAAAAGAAGAAATTGGACTGCCAAGCTGTTAAGATGTAAGAAACTGAAAGCCTGAATGTAAAGGACACATTTGCTTGAATGTAGCTCAGCGTGTCCAGATGACAGATTCCTGCCTACTAATATCAATGGCAAGGCGTCTATCTAAGCTCCTCACAGTCTTGCTAGATATCTAATAGATGCACAGAATGTTCTAGGGAATGGCTTCTTGGCTGATATTTTCCCTTTTCAATCTTTCATCAAAAGTAATTTGGTATACTTATTTCCAATCAATTATTCATTATCTGAGAGAAAACACAAGGTTTTGGTCACCCAGAGACTTAACAGTTTTCAATGCTGAGAAGGCTTCTTTCTGCATTTTGGCCCCATTTACCAAGAAAATGACTTGTTTTAACAGAGATAGTCCCTGAATATTTTAACATCCAACCTGTCTGTAATGGCTAACTTTACTTTTTCAAACCAACATGAAGAACTGGCTATTCTGGGTCTTCACCTGTTAAAGGCAGCTGCACTAGATCAGGTGTTTGATTTTGAGATGCCATAGGGAATATATTATTTTCCTCCCATTTGAAATCTAAGACAGAACAAGAAAATGTCATTTGCCGCTGTGTTGTGGTGATTTCACAAGTCACAACATTTCTCATAGCCTTCAGCTTATTTTTAAAATGTGATATTAGCCAGGAAGTGATGAGATCATGCTTCACTAATAAATATAATTCTCATTCATAATAATTCCCAGTCACTTCCGGCCCTGCCTTTTATTTATATTCCTGCTTTTGTGATGGTACAGGAGGAAGAAAGTGGTCCACTGTTCATGTCTTGTCAGTTAAATCAAGTCACATGGTTATCTGGAACTTAGAAGAAATGTATCAATGAAACAATTTCATTTCTGGCAGGCAGAAAAGTTAATTAAAGTGGTCATATCCACTATTTAAAAGTGAAAGAAATGCTAAAAACTTGTTCAAAAATCTTCATAGTACAATATGGTTAATTCATTGCTGTATTATGTCTGTGTGTTTTTTTTTGGGGGGGACTGAACATCAGAAGAATTGTATAATCTTGTTTGTTGAACAGTGTCAAAATGTAAGTAAGCACATATTAAGCTCAGGTTTTATTAGGATTATGGCATTCTTATGCACAGAGACAAGGGGAACCTGAGGTGAAAAATGCTGGGAACTACATTTCAAGTTCTTGTTTTAAAAAATGTATAATGCTAAAAGCTTTTTAGATGTAAAACTCTCATGTTAAATGAAGAAAGAGGTGGAAAAATAGAAATACTTTTCCCTTTAAATTTGCTTGACTGCACGGTCTACCCTTTGACCTCTCCTGATTTATGTTTGCATCTGTGAAAGTAAATTAGAGAATAGAGGTTAATTCAAGTGAAATTTCCTTTGCTTCATTTTTCTGCAGACAAAATTACTAGGATAAATTACAGCACAAATTAGTCAGAGGTGCTATGTTTAAAAAGAAAACGAGTTGTTTTCTTAGTTTCAAAGTCACCAAAACCTTCCTATTTCTGTAACTTCAATTACCAGTGTAGAGAAGGCTGCAAGCATGCAGAGAGAAAAACAGGGCATCTCTGCCAAAGTGACTGACCCTTGGAGCAAGCAGAGGTCACCAAAGAAGGCAACACTCCACCTGGATCACCTCTACATCAGACATTAGAGCCAAAGACACTTCGGGGCAGTGGGTCCCACTCACTGGTTCCTCTGTTGGCTCCGTCCTTGGTGTGTGTGGGAGATATTCTAATGGAAAAGAGACTCATGTGACCGCACTTAACAGATCTCATGGCCAGTCCAATGTGGAGTTAAGTCTGTGTAGCAGCTGGTGGAGTTCTGCTGTTTCACAGGAAACTTGCTTTTATTTCTTAGGTAAGGTGTGAAATGAACAACTCACCAATACGCAAGCGTTTATATACATTGTGGAATTAGGAGGATAATCAAAGGAAGTAAGGAGTCTCAAGGTAGGTGGCAATGATAAAAATCAAATTTTAAAAAGTCACGAGTTAGATGAAGTCAGATCTCTAACAATCCACCCATAATGTTGACTTCCTTTCTGAAGGCATAAAATGATGTTACCCCACACAGTGGATTGTGAGATACAATATCCAGGGTTCCAGAGAGCTGCATGTCCATCTTTGCTTCATGTAGGAAAGCCCCATGTATGAAAGCCTATCATGGGGATAAAGAGATGACTCAGTGGTTAGTAGTACATGCTACTCTTGCAGAGAACCTGGATTTGATTTACAGCACCCATTTGGTGGTCCACAATATTCTGTAATTCCACCACCAGAGAATCCAAAGTATTCTACTGGCCTTTGAGGGCACCAGGCATACACATGCACATGGTAAACAGACATACATGCAAGCAAAAAATCCATATACATAAAAAGCTTTCTTAATTAAAAAAATCTATCACAATTTTTGAATGAAATGGAGCAGTGCTAAGAAAAGTAAACAGGGTTTCTGTAAATCCATTATCTTAAAGTATATAATTTTAGACATGTAGGATTTTGTTTAGTAAGGCATTTTAGCTTTTCTCACAATAGATTCTCATCACCTGATGAATCTAGACACTGTGGCAGAAAGCCCCTCTGTAGTCTGTTTTGAGAGTCTTGAAGAACTCTCATGGGTCATGGGTAACTAGGGGCACAGGATAGGGGACAATAAAAATGCCAGAGACAGAGTTCAGATAGGTAGCTGGGATTTTCTCAAGTTTAAGAATCCACTATATCTATCTCATCAGGGTTTGTATTATCTAGAACAAAATGGCATGTTCTAGAAAGCCAAGAATTGAAAACAGGCTTGCATGTCAAACTGCAACTACACTGGTGCTCTCCCCAAGCACATCAATCATGTGAAGGGGATGAGTTCCAGACTTATTCCTAGTTTCTCACATTGTCTTCCAAGCACCTCACCGCCCCTCTTATCCAAATAAAATGATTTTTTTAAATTCTAACCTGAAAGAAACATTTTCCCCTTACATCTTGTGAATATGGCTCTTTCCTATCTGGTCATAATCTGCACTAAGATCAACATTTGAGGGCAGCATTTTCTCAGGATATACCCTGTGGCTGCAACACATGGCTCATTACAGAGTCACTTATAGTCAGAGGTTGGTTGCCTTACTTAATGGAATAACAGAGAATGGGCATAACAGCCCCTTGTTTATCAATCTATTAATAGTAGAACCATTAATACTAAAAAAAATGACTGGTAATATAAACATTTTGAAGAGGAAAAGCCTTTTCAATAAATTAACTTTTACAGAGCCTGAGACATAGCGAAACAGAAGCCTGTTTGCAGAGAAGACAACCCCTGCTCTTAGGGATCATACTTATTGTTTGTTGTTATTGTTTGCTATATTATTCTTTTTTTAAAGTCATTTTTTCTTTAAGCATCTATGTCCAAAAAATATATAGCAATCTGTGACCTGGGAATAGATTTAAATAACATCACAAGCGTTTCCCATGGCAACTAGCCTTGTCAAGCTGTCAGATGCCTTGAGACAGACTTATGAGAAGTTCCCAAACAAATATGATTCTAAGATGGAAACGGATATGATTCCTGCTGTTCTGCAGTGATATCTAATATCAGACTCACAAACTTAGAGAATTTCACACCAAAAGCTTCAAAGAAAATGATTGATCTCCAAGATATATAGCAGATAACACACCCTCCTTAAAACAGGAAAAATAACTCTTCGCCCACAAAAGCTGTTCTTCCTTGCCCATTGTTTACTTTCAGAAGACTGAAATTTTGACAAGTTCAGGTGATCTTTTTCCCTCAAGTCACGAAGTTCCTTGGGCCACTAAAGTGAACATGCAGATTGTGCTGTTGCTATGGGAAGAGCCTCTGAGCTCAGCCAGAGCCTTGAGGTGCAGAGGAACCCAGAACCTTTCTGTGCTTCCTTGTGGAACAAAACACCTGAGTAAATGGATGTTTGATGTGGTTGTAGTAGAACCGGAAGTATGCACATGTTGAAAGGTGATAGCTTTGGTGGTTGATCAATGGAAAAGTCTCTTTCACGGCAGAACAACAGATAGCTGTCATTAAACCTGGGCACACGGGGTACCTCACCAATGAGCTCAAAGAGCACTGAGTGAACTGTAGTTGGACAAATGCAGTTCTGCCTGACATTCTTTATGGAGGCTGAGAAAAGCTAATGCTAGCAGGATGCATCCTTGCCTCTACATGATGTTTCCTTCAGAATGAAGAATCAGTTCTAGTTTAGGCAACTAGCTACTGCCTCATAACAAATCACCCTAAAATTTAGGGTTTAAAAATAATGACACCATTTGTAAATCTGTAGATTACAGATGCCGTTAAGCCCAGTTTCATTCATCTAGAGTGGCTACGATCTGGCCTTTCTCCTTGCTCCTACCTTCCTCTCTCCATGTGATCTCTCTTGTGGTCTCCCCTTCAATAAATTTCTCAAGAACATTCCACAAGCATAAACCTGAAGTCGTCATGCCATCTTAAGGCTTCAACCTGTGGATGTAGTACACAGTCATTTCTACAGAACGCTGTTTATAGCAGGTGTCACAGAGCTAAGAAAGGGCCCCACGATATATGCCACCAGCAAATATGTGTCATTGAGCTTCCATTGTTACAGATGAACTTCACTCAAATTGTGTAATCTACAGACCATCTCCCTCAGCTGTCAGTCAAAAAAAAGAGATTGGATTGGTTCAACAGTTCAGTGCTTTCTGAGTCATTCCATACACTATACTATTTCAGGTAAAATAACTCCATATCCTTAATTTATAAAAGCTTTTATTGATTCTTGATGAATTTTACATCATGCATCTGCATTATTTCATCTCCCCGTCCCCTTTGAACTTCCCTCAAAATAAGGTAAAACAAACATAAAGAATGCAAACAAAAAAGCAAAACAACAAACAACAACAATGGAAAAAGTCAAAGCTGGAGTTCTCTAACTAGACCAATGACTCACTGCAGTGAACACTTACAAGTAAAGATGTCTAAAGGGTCTAAAGGGTTTGCTGTGTGACTCACTGGGCCACACTACAGCTTCCGTGCCATATTCAAATTTTTAGGTCCACATCTATTATCCTCATGTCTAATAGAATTTTTATGCAGTTCAAATGAACACATCTCAGCTCTGACCGTTCTTTTTTTGGATTGTTTTTATTTTCTACTATTGGGAAAATCTAGAAATCTTTCTTGACTCTTTTTATCAACAACATTCACCATTAAGCAACCTTTGTATCATGAAGAAAGCACACTTGCTACCTCATTCTCCAGACAGAAAAATAAGGCACTGATGGGTGAAAGGTACTCCCAGATCCCAGAACCAGTGTCTACAGGGCTTCCTCCAGCATGATACTGTGGGCAGAACAGACCTGCTGCTGCTCCCTAAGAGCGTGAGACAATACAAATGTAAGATTCTGTGGTTGTGGAGGCTGGACAGCTAGCTCAGCAATCAAGAGCATGCCTTGCAAAGGACCCCAGCATCTGCATAGTATCTTACAACCATTTTTAATTCCAGTTCCAAGGGATCTATCTCACTCCTCTTTTGGCCTCCCCAGGCCCTGCATAAACATGGTATACATATACACATATAGGCAAAACACTGGTATAAATATATTTATTTGAAATGTAAGATTCTATGATTGTAAAGATCATGCATATATGTTATAACTGTTATGTGATAATTTGCCATCTTTTCAGTAATGAGAGAGCTGTAGGAAAATGACTTTACATTTACTGGCATATGTTCATTGTATATAATTTTGAGTTTCTTAAGGATACTGCCTTTCAAATATATCATGTATGTAAATGGGCGTCACTCCACTCTCTTTGCCATGCCTTCTCTCTCCTCCTCTTTATCCACAACTTCTGAGTCTCCTTCCTTTTTCCAGGGTCTCCCAGCATAGTCCAACCTGTTCTCAAACTACAGTGAGACTTCTACCTCCAGCTCACAAGTGCCAAGTTTACAGGTGGATATCTCCATGCCCAGCTTGCAAGTGAGATGGCCATCTTAAAATCACCTGGGGCTATTTAAGATGAGCATGCATATGCTTTCACACATACATTAAAATCCACATCTTGCTTTTAGTTAACACATGAAACATAAATTATGCAGAGAACAGAATTTGTTTTATGGATGAGAAAGGCTAAGATGTTCGTGTTAAATGACTCAGCCCAGGGGATCTGGCTTTAGAATCAAGTGTGGAAACTGCTGGTGGAGAGTGCCTAATAATTAATTAGCTGCAGGAACTGGACATATGGCAGAGGTTAAAATTGTTCCAAAGGCCATGATTCTGAGGCCAGACTCCCAGGAACACAATTAATATGTTATTGCATATCTATTTTAGTTGAAAAAAAAAAGACTGCAGCAGAGAAGTTGGGAAGTTCATGTGCTTCAGAATTAACCAACTAGTTTTGAAACCATTTTTAAGACAATGTGTATGTTAAGGTCCTTGAGACTCTAGAAGTGAATGTAAAGACTTTTCTGGAGATGAGGGAAATTGTTCTTTAAAATGTTGCTTCAACAGAGAGTGCAATAAATCAA
Organism: Sigmodon hispidus; assembly: GCA_004025045.1. Classification (NCBI taxonomy): domain Eukaryota; kingdom Metazoa; phylum Chordata; class Mammalia; order Rodentia; family Cricetidae; genus Sigmodon; species Sigmodon hispidus. Next base: position 201,724 of record PVIH01001836.1, read on the forward strand.
CAAATGGCTATTTCAAGCATGTGACTAGTCCCCTTCCCCCAAGTCTTTCAAGTGACTTGTTATGGTTTTGCTTGTTTTTTTCCAGAAAGCTTTACTGGAACAAAGAGAAGTGCCACACTGGCAAAAGTAAGGATATTTTTCAGAAGTCAGGGCTTAGCTTCTTTGGCTGGTGGCATTCTGCCTCTGTTTTCTTCCACTGCTGTTTGATGGAGTCTTGGAGAGGCCCTTCCTGAGGTCACAGCAACCCAGTGACATATAATAAAGACAAGGAGAAGAGGACTACACACAGTGACATAAGATTTACTCACTGAAAGAAGCTTACTGGCGGTGACCTTAATACTTGAAAGGTCAAGGGAGAAGAGTTGCAAGAAGATGCATACTAACCTGGGTTACATGGTGAATCTGAAGTCAGCCTTGGCTACAGAGAAGAACTGATAAGGAACCAACTAATCAACCATTTAACTATCCAACCAAAAGAATGTAGTTAGACCTTTTCATCAGGATTGCCAAGTCCCCAGTAATGACATGCAGACTTATTATTAATATAAAAGATTGGCCATAGCTTAGGCTTGTTAATAATTAGCACTTACAACTTAAATTAAACCATTTCTATTAATCTATGTATTGTCATGTGGCTTGTGTTTTTACCTGTCCTCTAGCATGTCTTGCTCCCTCTGTATCTCCTGACAACCCTTCTTCACTATACCTTTCTTCTTTTCAGCCTTCTCTATGCTCTTCAAATCCTGCCTAGCTATTGGCTGTTCAGCTTATCATTAAACCAGTCTAAGTGACACATATTTACAGTATACAAAAAAATTATTTCACAACATTTCCCCCTTTTTTCTAAATAAAAATTGGGTTTTTTAACTCTAACATAATAAAATTATAAACAATAAAAGCAATTATTAGGTAAGAATTATATTTACATTGTCCAGTCCATTTGTATTTGGCATATTTAAAGAAAATGTTCTATCATTTATTCTGTTTTGGTGAGTATAAAACTCTTAATATATATTATATCATAACTAAGAAGAACTACAACTATAACTACCTAGTCTTTAAGTCTATTAAATACCACAGAATGACATAATACTGCTTGAATAAATAGAAAGTACAGAACAAGCATCTTCCAAACTATAAGAAATGACAAAAACAACTGGCTGCCTGGAGAGTTATCTAAGGTTTCTTTGAAATGTTGGGGCATCCATCTTTGGCCTATAGACCTCAAATATTTGACAGACTTTTCTGTGAAGCAGGAATTTTGAAGGACTGTCCTACCCTGTCTTGGCAAAGTTTGGCAGTCACTGTTCTTTGTGTCCTGCTGGTCCAGATTGTACAGCATAATGTCAGCAGTCAAGGCAAGGGCAATTTCTTGCTCAACTAGCCATGAAAAAAGCAAACTTCATAGAAAGGTTCTTTGATATCCATCAACCTTCTTTGAAATAGATTGGTGATGCTAGAAGCAGAGTTGTATTATCACAAAAAAGCCTTATGTTATTAAAACATTTAAAATGCTACATTCTGTAACTTTTTGAAGTGTTTGAAGATCACCTATCTATCTAAAATATATCTTTGTATGTTTTTTAAAACATACCTAACATGACTATTAGTTTGATAGTTATAGATAACTTACTATTAACCTGTATTTGCTATCCTAAATAGCATTTAAAGACTAGAACTTCACATTGCATTTTTAAATGAGCTGTACAGGTACAATACCTTAAACAAAAATAGAAACATATATTTAGTATGACAAAAATAACCTACATTTGTTTAAATATACAAACACAATACCAGTATAAAATATTTGAGATTAGTGGTTAAAAGTAAATCCAATAATCCACCTTTTTATCTCATTATTTTTATACTATAGTCCCCTTTTTCCTTCAGAAAGAGATCCTTGAATCAAACTCCTTTGTTTAGCTTGTTTCTGACCATTATGAATAACAACATGTAACTCACCTCAAACAATGACAAACATCTATAACCCAAAAAATGATAAAAAAAAAAACCCATCTACCCCACTTCTTGCGAATATGGGGCCAATGCTCTTTTAGATTGCTTTCGGTTGTCTGAGGGTGCTGACATCTTTAGGAGATCCTGGGAAAATTAGAATAATAGTCAAGTCCTGAGAGGGTTAGTTGTATTATTTGCTGTCAAGTCTCTGTATAATAGAAAATTGCAAGGCTTATCTAAAGTCTTGGCTGGAGTAATGTATGATTCTGGACTATCTTAGCAGCAGCCTTGAAGCTGTACTAGATGTGGAACTTTGAGGAAACTGCAACAGAGGCACCCGAGAGTCTGGGTCACCTGGGCCATCAGATTTTATTGATGTTGTATCCACTGGCTCTGGAAACATATAAATTTTCATAGATGACATAATTATCTCCATTAATACAAGTATAGAATGTAATGTGTTCACAAGTCAATTAAAGATGACTTATGATTTTTTGTTTTATGTTTGACCAGATAAAAGGCATCTGTCAACCGTATTTGGACTATATAATCAAACTATAAGTTTCTATTCTTGCCATATGCAAAGATGGCATGTAATAGTAAGGCATGAAGACTCTGTATCCAACAAGACTTATCATGTCTCATTCAGGTTCAGAACTGCTACCATGTTAAGCAATCAGCTTACAGGTCATCTGTCCTGTCATCTTTTCTGGCTTTCTCTCAATGTTTGTAGTCAAAATATTCAAGAGGTCACTTAGTCAAGTCTGATCTCTAATAATCTGGAAAAAATCCACAGCCTTTCACATCCTTTAGAAACAAAAGCATAACCTCTCCCTCAATGAGGAGAGTGTCCACCTTTAATTTTATATATTTTAAAAGCTAAGATACTTTTAAAATATATTGGTTAGTTTAGTTTGGTAGGTTAGCCTCTCAGTAGCTATTGTTTACTCATCAACACTCAAAAAATTTAAAGACAACATAATAACATAAAGGATCCAGACTCCTTGTATATTTTCCATCTCTACGTGGTTAATTTTTAATTACTTTATTATTTCTTTAAAGACTTTATTACTTTAAGACTATTTATTTATTTATTTTTAGGACTGTCTATACCCTGCTTCTTTTCTTTTTTATGCCCTCTCACATTTTTAAACATTTTAAATTGGAATCTGTTTACAGGGTTTTTTTATATATGGCCTATTTTACTATGAATCTGCAGTCTTTTCTGCCTGTATTAGCAATATCTTAAGCCTCTATGCAGTTTACTTCATGACTGATGATACAAACTCACAGGCAGTGGCCAGGACACACATCTCTTTACTGCCATCTACACTAGAGACTGTGGGCCTACAAAGCTCTGTTTTTGTGTGTTTGGAGTTTTTATTAAGCTTTCTCAGATTTTTTTGTGAAAATACATGCTCAAACATTGGGTACCATTTGTAGGCATCTTTTTGTTTCCCTTCTGCTACCTCCTAAGTAACCATATGGAGACTTATAAATTATAAAAACTGAGCTGATAGCTTAGGCTTGTTTCTAATTAGCTCTTATAACTTAAAATTAACCCATTTCTATTCATTTACATTATTTATTACCTACATCTGTACTGCTCATGTTGCTTCCTCTGAGTACTGGTGCCTCCCCTTGATTCTTCCCTTCTTCCCTGCATTGTCTCTGCTCCCGACTGCCTCAAAGCTATTGGCTATTCTGCCAATTTAGTAAATAAACTTGAGTTACATATGTTTATAGTTTACAAATTTAGTCTACAACAAAAGAACAAAAAGCAAAGCAAACAAAGGCTCCTGAAACTTATGTAAACTCATGCAACTCAAAGACTAATTTTTTGAACATTCCCAAGATCTACTCCTCTCTACTTTTCAATGTTACCCATTTTTCATATAATCTGCTGTAATCAGATTTTTTCTGTCCTAACTGCCCAGTCCCAAATAATCACTCAAAGACTTAATATTGCTTTTAAATGCTTAGTCAATAGTTCAGCCTTGTTACTAGCAAACTTTTACACTTTAATTAATGTATATTGCTAGTAATGCTTTGCTATGTGGCTCATGGCTTGTTACTTCATTTTGTACATGTTCTCATTGCTTAGTGGCTGGCTAGCATCTCTCCTGATTCTTCTTTTTCTCTTTCCCATCACCCTTAGTTTGTTTGCCCTGCCTATACTTACTGCTTGAGTGTGAGCCAATCATCATTGTATTAAATCACTTTGAGTGAAAAGTCTTTACAGTGTACAACAGTATTATTCCACACCAAGCTATTTTTTTGTTTTAAATCACCTTCTATCCCACCCTAACTTTTTAAAAACTCTGTCCATTGATTGCTATTAAATTATACTAAATTGTTATACACAGATACAATCACAATAGAACAAAAACAATATCCAAATATACATTCTGTTCCAAATATCAAAATCTATATTCCTTTCAATGCTCTAAAGTGAGTGAGATTTTCTTTCTTTCTTTCTTTTCTTTTTTTTTTTTTTGCTTGCTTGCTTTTTTGTCTTATTTTTTTTGCAATATAGTTACCAAACACTAAATCTGTTTTGTTTGTTACTTTTAAAGACAGGGTTTTATTATTTAGACTAGTCTGGCTTCAAACTTATACAGTTGTCCTGCCTCAGCCTCTACAGTTCTGGGATTGGAGGTGTGAACCACTGTGCCTATACAGTTCAGTGTTTAGGAAAGAATAAGAAATGTTCTATCTGATTGCTTTCTTTAGAACCAGTATGATTTATTGCACTAAGCTCTTCTAGGAGACCCCACTAGAGAATGTTCTTCATGGAATTCTTAGTCTCATCACAAGAAACCTGTACAAATCCTTTTTATCTCCTGCCTTTAGATATTTGTAGATATTTAATAAATCCTGGGATATCAGAGAGACCACACAGTCAAATCCTAGGCAGACAGCTCAGGAAATCCATGATCCTTGAATACAAGAATAAACAGCCAAGTCAATCACACATACCTTTAATCCTAGCACAGGGAAAGCTGGGAGTGGTGACCTACACCTTTAATACCATAACTCCAGAGACAGAACTTCTTCTGTTTCTGTGAGTTCAAGGCTACACACCTTTAGTCCTAACCTGGATGGGATAGGGTATATAAGGACTCATAGAAACCAGGCAAAAGGCAGAAACAACTGGCAGAAGCGACAGATAGAAGAGACCAGGAGTGAGGCTGAGAAAGTTGCAAGACAGTTTGGTGAGAATTGACTGTGATGCCTCCTCTCTGATATTTCAGCCTTCCCCCAATATTTGGCTCAGCATCTTCTTTATTTACAACTCAAATTCGTGCTACTGCACCTGTCCTCATTGTTTGTGGTTGAAATAAAGAGAGGCATTGGCCTAAATTTCCTTGAGAATAACAAAAATAGTGGGGGAATACTTTTACCCAAAGTGCAAAGTCTTACTACGGTGCACATACACCCACATAAAGGCCAAGAAAGCTTTAAAGGAACTCTAAAACACAAAGTAAAAAAAGAGCCTCCTAGTAGTGTCTCTCAAGTGGGTTCTGGTACAGAGTGGCTTGCAGGCTTGTGCTGCTTGTAATGTGATGGGTTTCTGCAGTCTCACAAGAGCCTTGGTACAAGCACATGCTACTTATGACTGACTTAAGGTTTCTGCTCATATAGACAAAAAAGAAACAGAGTCAAGCATAGCTTCTTGATAGCAGCTTTTGCTCAGATGGGCTGTGTTTGCTGGTGGCAGAGATGTGGCTCCTTTAAGAGAGGGTTCCTGACTCAGCATTAGTGACAAAACCTAGTGACTCTTTTAAGATATCATGTTACCAAACACTTAAATGAAGTTTATGAGCAGGACATGGTGGTTCTCTAATAGGTGTCTGTGTGGATGCTAAAATCCCCCAGAATTGAAGTGGTAAGCATGGCTCCTGCCAGTATTGCACTAAAGCTAAGTTGTCACAGACCAACTAACTGGGCACAGGGACCCACCATAGCTAAGGCTTTAATCTTAGCCATGAGTCTTTAATTCTAGCCACCCTGTTTAGCATATTAAAAGCTTGATTTGATTTTATTTCCACAGAAAATGAGAGGCTGTGAGTTCATTCTAGGATAAAGAAAATAAGTGTGATCAGGAAAAAAAAAAGATACACAGTAAAGACAGATTCAGATGGAAAAAGAAACCTCTAAATGATTTACAATGTGTTTAAAAATAATTAGGCTTGGGAGGAAAAAAGGATAGAGAAAGTTCTTAAAAAAATAAATGAGGTAAAAAAAATAAGCGATGTAAAGATTGAAATTGCATAAAGAGTTTGGATAATTATATTATTGTGTTATTATTCTGTTTTCTGTCTGCTGAAGAAGAAATAATAGCTGCTAAAAGACATTTGATTATAAATGCTGCTAGATTAATCCAACCTATATATTTTGAAACTATCTTGACTTCAAAATTTAAGTCAAAAGATATGTTACTTTGGAGGCTGTGAATTCATTCCAAGTTAAAGAAAATAAGTTCTTATCTAGGAAGACCCCCCCCAATCTCTGATGGAAATGATGGTCCAGATGATCCAATGCTTTTCTGTTGCAGTTTCCTCTGAACTCTGCATCCAGAACAGCCTAATGTTGCTGGCTGAGCCTCACAGACTACTCTACTCAGAATTTGACCATAATCCTAAATTTTTTTGGAGTTCCCCATAAGATTACCAGTGCCCACAATCAGCAGGAAATAGTCTAGAAAACAATGCCTACATTTCCAAAACATGGATTATGGATGGTTGTCTTTGTTTATGGTGTTTTTTATAGGTTGCTCTAGATAATGGTCATGAAAAAGCTAAACAAATGAGATTAGGTTTGAAGTTCTTATTCTATCAAGAAAAAAGGGGGAAATGTGAAATAGTGTTCTTGTACACTGTAAAGATTTGTTTCTCATATTGGTTCAATAAAACACTGATTTTTCAGTAGCCAGGCAGAAAGTAGAGGCAGGACAACTAGACTAGGAAAATTCTGGGAAGAGAAAAGGGAGAGGAGGAGATGCTAGCCAGAAGTAGAGTAAGCAAGATGAGAATGCTTCATGGAATAAAAGATACCAAGCCATATGGCTAAACATAGATCAAAAATAATGGATTAATTTAAGACATAAGACCCAGTTAATAATAAGCTTAAAGTACTGGCTCAGCAGTAACTATTATGTTAAAACTCTGCACTAATTATTTGGGAATCAGCTGTTATATATTTGAGAAATTCTGGAGGGGCAGAAACCTTTGACGACATCATAAACCTGACCACAATATTTTCTGGCTTTGAAATCTACAATGAGCTATCATTTTTTGTTCAATAAAGCCTGAATAAACACTGTAGGCTTTTCTGATCTTCTGATATTCCTTACCACCTTCATCCCTGTCTACTGCCTTCTAGTTTCTATTCAGACAAGCCAGACATCATACAAGAGTCCTTAAGAGCATCATTGCTCCCACTACATACCTCCCAAGCTATAAACCCTGTCTGTATATCCTTCTTCTCCCTCTTTTCCCAGGCAATTGTTTCTTCTTCTGAACCCAAATTTCATGTGACTCCATGGTGCCCTTCTCAGTGTTTGCAAAAAGCATCAGTATGTAGCAACTGAGATTCAATATCAGGTGGTAAGCACTATGGTTTGTTTTGAACTCAATTTACTTCTCTATGGGAACCATGCTAACCTTCCTGTTCAGAGAAAGTACCGCGTTTATTCATTTACTTATTCATTTGCTACATGTAACAGGATTGCTGAGATAGTTTTGGAAACTGTAGTAGACAGGGTTATGCTGTCATATACATTATAATGTGGTCAGAGAAACTGAGATTAGAAAACACAAGTGAGTATACAATAACCAGCTGTGACTTGTGACCTCATCCTATGTGTGGGTGTCTTTTATATGTGGGTATGGGCTAGTGTGCATGTGTGTTTGTATCATATAGAGGCCAGGAGCAAACTTTAGGTGCTGTTACCCAGGAATCTTCCACCCTGATTTTTGAGACAAGGCCTCTTATCAGCCTGGGACTTACTAAATTAGGCTGTCTACCCTACACTCACCATTGGGGTTCAAGCATATGCCACCATATCCAGCTTCTTTGTGTAGATTCTGGGGTTCAATTCTGATCTTCATACAAAGTAAGTACCTTATTACAGATGGGGAATCTTCTACCTATTGTGATATTTCCTTTCATAGAAAACAAAGAAAGAACAATCCAGGTTCCATGGAGATGTCAAAAGAACCTTTCCTGTGATGTGACTTTTAAGGTAGAATCTACAGAGTGGGCAGAGAGAAGCCTTGAAAGCAGTGAGAAGGGGCTTAAGTAAAGATCTCAAAGAAGAAATGAGCTTGTAAAGGAATAGAATAAAACGAATCATCACAGCTGACACAGGGGAAAACTGAGCAGAACTGAGGGACAAGCAACAGAGAGTTTGCATTCTGTTAGAAATACCTTTGTAAACCACACAAGGGTTAATCTTGGTGATCGGAAAATTCTAGAAACAGAGGGCACATTAGCCTAGGAGAAACAAAAGGCTTGGTCTCTTGAGGATCTGGAATGAGAGATGATTTGGGCTAATGCTAGGATGGAGGGCCCAAAGCAGGGAAGAATGTGTCATGCTTCCTACTAGAGAAGAATTATTGGCTGCTCTTCCCCATCCCCTAGGGCAAACTGACTTTATTTGTCATCAAGAGCTACAGTTTCAACTATTTGAAAAGTGATGTGATAGCTCCCTCATGACTGAGAAAAACATGGCCTCTGCCCTCAAAGGAGTGATGCTCTAATTAAAGACTGGGTCACAAGGGCTATATAACAAGTACTGAATGATTGCCTTGTTAGATGCTTTCATTCAGAACACCGTCAGACATGACCTACCAAAATGAAACTGTCTTTCCCATTTTTCCCCATTCCAGCCCCATTTCTGAAGATTCAGCCCCTTTCCTGGGTCCTTCTTTTGATGTACTGTGTCCCACAGTCCCCAGTCCCCACTGTTACATCTGATAACTTCTCATCTCTACTCATCATCACGTTCTGTTTATTGGATCTTAAGACAGTAACAGACATTATCTCAAGGACTATTACCTTTTTTCATCATTGTCCCAAAATTATGGCTGGAGATGTGATTGGGTTACCTCATATTCTGCTATGGGCTCCTCTTGGGAACCATTTGCTTCTACTCTCTATCAGTAAGTAAAAAAAGTCAGTAAAATCTGCTCCTCCCTTAATTTTTCCCCAAGTTAATAAGCTGAATGAACATGTCTCTACTACATTACTAAATATGGGCTTTCATTCAGCAATGCAGCAGCATTTCCTATCAAGATCAAGGCCTCTGCTGGTCTAGCTTATCTATTCAGCACATCTCCCCCTGGGTTCCACTAACATAAATGTACAGTCACCTGCTCTCTCTCTCTCTCTCTCTCTCTCTCTCTCTCTCTCTCTCTCCCTCCTTTCTCTCAGTGCTCATGTACTTAGTAGTTTTATGCATGTCACATTTCTCATCTGAGAAACCATATCTTATATCACACTACTATTGCAGTTCCTCTATAGAAGAAATGGTTTCAGCTTGAGCCCAAAGCTCCTCCCTGTTAGTTGGGTCAATAGTGCAGTCACATCCTTGGTAAGACTGCAAGAGACCTATAGGTAGGAGCTGAGCACAAGTGACTTCCTGCTGAGGAGGAAGAAGTAAGGGGCACATAGATGCTTGATGTAGGATGTTTCTGCACACCTCTTAATATGCTTCATTACCACTGGTAAATAAAGAAGCTGTTTTTGCCTATGGTGAGGCAGCTTAGAGAGAGGTGGGAAATCCAAGCAGAGATAAAGATGAAGGAGGGCAGAGTCAAGGAGAGAAGCTGTAAACTTCTACCCAGAAAACAAGATGTAATGGAACACAGAGCCACAGAGACACATAGAAATACAATAGATTAACAGAAATGGGTTAAGTTTTAAGAGATAGTTGATAATGAGCCTAAGCCACAGGCCAAAGAGTTTGTAATTAATATAATCCTCTGGATAATTATTTTATAAGAGGCTGTTGGGACTACTCATGGGAGAGATTCAGGTCAGAAAACTTCGGGCTATAGATGCTTGAAAAGAGTAGAATTCTCTTCTACCAGAAATTCAAAGAAGAATTACTACCATTACTCCTCAAACTATTTCACACAGTAGAAACTGAAGGAATATTGCCAAATTCCTTTTATGAGGCCACAATTATCCTAATACCCATGCCACTCAAAGGAACAACAAAGAAGGAGAATTACAGAACAATTTCACTCATGAATATTGATGCCAAGATTCTCAACAAAATTTTGACAAAATATATTCAACAATATATAAAAAAATATCAACCACAACCAAGTAGGCTTCATCCCAGAAATGCAGGGTTGGTTTAACATACAAAAAACGGTAAACGTTATCATCATAAAGACAAACTAAAGGAACAAAACCATATGATCATATCCTTAGGTGCTGAAAAAGAGTTTAACAAAATCCAACACTCCTTTATGATAAAAGCTCTGGAGGTATCAGGAATACAGGGACAATATCTCAATATAATACAGGCAATCTACATGAAGCTAACAGCCAGCATCAAACTTAATGTAGAAAAACTCAAAGCAATTCCACTAAAATCAGGAACTAGACAACGGTGTCCTCTCTCTCCTTATCTATTCAATATAATTCTCAATGTTTTAGCTAAAGCAATAAGAGAATGAAAGGAGATTAAGGGGATACAAATTGGAAAAGAAGAAGTGAAACTATATTTGTAGATGATATGATTGTATACATAAGTGACCCACAAAATTTTTTCAAGGAACTTTTACGGCTGATAAACACCTTTAGCCATGTAGCAGGATACAAGATTAACTCAAAGAAATCATACTCTAAAGATAGAAGGGCTGAGAAAGAAATAAGGGAAACATCACCCTTTATAATAGCTGCAAATAGTATGAAGTACCTTGGAGTAACTGTAACAAAAGAAGTAACAGATCTATTTGACAAAAATTTTAAATCACTGAAGAAAGAAATTGAAGAGGATATCAGAAAATGGAAAGCTCTCCCATGTTCCTGGATAGGTAGAATCAACATAGTAAAAATGGCAATTCTACCAAAAGCAATCTACAGATTCAATGTACTGCCCATCAAAATCCCAACATAATATTTTTTGGAACTTGAAAGAACAATACTCAACTTCGTTTGAAATAACAGGGAAGCCAGGATTGCCAAAATAATTTTGCTCAACAAAACAACCTCAGGAGGTATTACCATCCCCGACTTCACATTATACTATATAGCTACATAATAAAAACAGCCTGGTATTGGCCTAAAAACAGACTTGTGGATCAATGGGATAGAATTGAAGATACTGACATTAACCCAAAAACCTATGAACACCTGATCTTTGACAAAGAGGCCCAAACATTCAATGAAAAAAGGATAGTATATGTAAAGAATGGTGTTGACATAGCTGGATGGTAGTGTATAGAAAAATACAAATAGATCCGAGTCTGTCACCCTGCACAAAACTCAAATCCAAGTGGATCAAAGACCTCAACATAAACCTCACTTTGAACTTGATAGAAAAGAAAGTTGGAAATACACTTCTACGAATTGGCATAGGCAAGCACTTCCTAAATATAACACCAATGGCACAGACACTAAGATCAACAATCAATAAGTGGGATCTCCTGAAGCTGAGGAGCTTCTATAAAGCCAAGGACACTGTCAATAGGACAAAACGACAGCCTACAGAATGGGAAAAGAGTTTCACCAAACATACAAATAATAGAGGATTGATCTCTAAGATATATAAAGAGCTCAAGAGTCTAGAGCACAAAATCTTGAATAACCCAATCAAAAAAAGGGAATTCTCAGCAGAAGAATTATGAATGGCTGAAAGGCACTTGAAAAAGTGCTCACCACACATTGCTTCCGGTTCCGCTCCCTGGACCGAGTGCTGTCTGGAGAATTCCAGCACACTCTGGAGCAGGGGCAGGTAAACTCTGCCCCTGACCACATCCACAGCTCCTGCTGAGGGAATTTGCACAGCTCCCCGCCACAACCTCGAACTGAGCGAAACCAACTACAGGGGTCTCTGAAGGGCAGATTCAGACCCCGCCCAGAGGTGAGGAGGGGTCACCAGGCCTCAGCGCCTATATCCCAGCCTGGGAGGGAGAGTTGAGCTCCCATTGCTTCCGGTTCTGCTCTCGGGACCAAGTGCTGTCTGCAGAGACCCAGCACACTCTGGAGCAGGAACAGGTAAACTCTGCCCGTCACCACACCCACAGCTCCTGTTGAGGGAATTTGCATGGCTACCCACCACGACCTCGAACTGAGCGAACCAACAACTGCAGGGGTCTCTGAAAGACAGAATCAGACCCTGACCAGAGAGGTGACAGGAGGCACACAAACCCGAGTGCCACAACTGACCAGGACCCATCTAATCATGAACCAATGAAGCCATGGGCAAACGTCAGTGCAAAAAATTACATAATAATACAAAGGACAACATGGTAACTTCAGAAGAGAGTGGCAATCTTACAAATACAAGACCTGAACTGAGCAATGAAGAGGAAACAGGAGGAAGCAACACCAAAAATTCCTTTTTGATGATCATCGAAGCTCTAAAAGAAGATATGAAAAAAAGCCTTAAAGAAATAGAAGAAAATACAAACAAAAAATTGGAAGAGATGAACAAATCTATGAAAGAAACATGCCAGGAACTAAAAGCTGAAAGAAAAGCTGAAAGAAAAGCAATAAAAAAGGCACAAAATGAGGCAAAGATGGAAATAGAAAACCTGAAGAAAAAAGCAGGAACCACAGATACAAGCATAACAAACAGAGTTCAAGAGATGGAAGATAGAATCTCTGAAGTGGAAGACTCAGTAGCTCAAATAGATATATCAGTCAAACAAAATAGTAAAACTAAAAAAGCCATAACTCAAAATGTTCAGGAAATCTGGGACACCATGAAAAGACCTAATTTGAGAATAATAGGAATAGAAGAAGGAG